>PVJI01006719.1:0-83897 GCA_004026765.1 Micronycteris hirsuta | reverse complement strand
TACTGCAGATGATAAGCTTTCCAGTAGGTCATGAGGCACCAGAAAGCTATGAGCCTGCTGTGATTCTGCTTTTCATCTTGTTTTGTAAAGAACAAATAGGATGATTACTCAGTGACCCAGGGTGTGCTTAAAGCTGATTTAAACCTCCATTACATAAATTGGATTCACTCAAAATTCTACTTCACTCTGTGCTACAAACGGCTCGGCAATCGAATGGCTGGTACCTGCTACTGATAATCAGAGCTTTTCATTCTAGAGCTTATACTTTGCACTTTGTTTTATCTTAAAGGAACTGACTCAAAACGCAGATACAATATGTTTGGCAATATAAATGTTCTAACCTCAATATAGAGTTGATTCTTGCTGGATTCATCCCCCAAGTGCAGTGGAAATACCTTCCCTGTTCAAGGGGACACATTTTAGCTAGGGCGACTAAATTTTCCAACTGACTTAAGCTTAACATTTATACAAAAATTTATGTTTCTATGAGGGACTTTATCATACATGATTATATTTAATATTCATAAGAACACTGTGAGGTTGTAGGATGACTGGAGCCCAGAGAGGAGACTGGTCCTCATTCCAAGTGAGACTCGCAGTCCATTGCTTGTTGAGACTGGTTTGCAGCCATACATACGTTACCTGCCCATCTTCCTGAGAAGAATGGTTGTTACAGAATTGGTTAATAGAACGATTAGGTTACCAGAGCAAGCAGGCTAATTAAGATCTTTGAATTCACAATAACTTTTGTAGAAAGAGGGTCTTGAAAACAAAAATCTCACTTTGATTCATTTTTTAAATTGCATGTTACCTAATCAATTAAGACATTCACTTGCGCATTCAGTTCTCAAACTTTCATTTAGAACTTACTAGATACAGGATGACAAGTTGGATGTGATACCTATTAGGATATATGCATATTTGCATGCCCCTATATTCAGATGTTTCCAAAAAAGATTTAAGATAGCTTACAGAAATACATATGATTTAACAAAGAACAAAATAACAAGAAAAAGTAAGCAATGTGAGGGGGAAAAAAAAGCTAACAATGAGATTCATATGCAAAACAATGTGTAAGCCGTGAGATTTTATTTCAAAGGTTGAAGATACTTAAGTGTAAGCATGTTCCTGTGCCAGTGGAATGGGGAAAGTGAAAATAAAAGAGAGAAGACTTGGAGGTAAGGTAGCTGGAGTGAGGTCCCAAGCAGACTAGAAGGAACGAGGTCAAAACCATGAAAGTAGGAGTGAGAATTAGTCCCTCGTGAAACTCAAAGGAGGTGCTTATACACAAGGATGAAACAGCAGTGGGTTTTAGGAGTCATTGTGGAACAAAAAGCAACCCAGCCTTCCTTCCTGGAAGGAAGTAGAAAGCAGCTTCAAATATCCAGTAAAACTCTGTATTCTGAGACTAAAAATTACATACTCATTTTTTTGGCTACCAATTGCCTGACTAAAATTCATGGACCATGCTGCAAACCTTACTTCTCTTACTTTCTTTTCTCCTCCTTCATTCAACAAACATGAGTGCCTGGTGTGTGTCAGACAGCCTGCCTCCTCATTCCACTTTTTACTTTTCCTCGTAGTTGCTGGGGAAGTTGCTGATGAGAGTTCCAACTCTAATCTGCTCTCCTGAGTAAAGTCTGCAGATTCAAACTAAGGCATCTTGAGCCCAAGAAGGTGCAAGTTCTACTCTCTTATTCAGAAATGAAATCTTTTAAGCTCCTGGTTTCCTCTTCTCTCCAGCATCAAAGGAGGCTGCAGTTTACCAGCAAAGCCACACATATTTCTTTGAATGGGGCCAATATAACTCTGGGCACATTGGAGAATCACAATTTGAGTTAAGAATGTGCTTTAGAGGACCATCTAATGAAACATAGTTTCACTTATTTTAAAGATGGAAAAAATTAAGGCCTTAAACAAACTTAATGCAAGCACAAAAGGGAGAGTGGAGCTAATGGTCTTCTGACTCCTAGACCAAGGGTCTTTCTGGCCAGAGTCATTGCTCACCAGACAAAGCTGGGCTAATGGACTCAAATTTCACAACTGCAGACAAACATCTCTGAGGGAACAACAAGTTTAAATTTGTCTTCCTAAGTGAGATAGGATATAATAGCAATATTTCCATTTAAAGTGCTTGTTTTCAGAGCACTTACATTTATCCTTCCGTTGAAGTAGGCAACCACTGAGTAACAAGGATGATCAAAACTCAACATGACAATGGGAGGAACTGGTGTACTTCATGTATGATTATTTCTTTTTGTGAACTATGTGCTCTGATCTCCTACAGAGTTTCCAAGATAGAGGTGTGTCATGCCTAGAGATGGGGACCTAAGATAAGCTAGAACTCTGCATATATATATATATATATATACACACACACTTACACATACATATACAAGGTCTGTCCAGAAAGTATCCATCCACGTACTATGAAAAATAGAGACATTTATTGAAAAAGATACAAGATACAAGAAACATTGTACATAGGACAGTGACACCTCAGTCTCCTTCCAAGTAGGCACCTTGGGACCTCACACAGTTCTCCCAGCCTCTCTTCCACTGTTCAAAACACTCTGCAGAATCCTATGTGGGAATTGCCATCAGCTGCATGATCATATTTTCCTGAATCTCATCAATGGTCTGAAATCTCTTCCCTTTCAAAAGTGATTTTAGGGCTTCTGGCCAAGATGGAGGACTAGATAGACACACTGTGCCTCCTCGCACAATCAAAAGAAGGACAACAACAAATTTAAAAACGAAAAAATAACCAGGACTGCTATAAAATTGAACCTGTATGGAAGTTTGACAACCAAGGAGTTAAAGAAGAAACATTCATCCAGACCAGTAGGAGGGGTAGAGATGGGCAGTGGGCAGAGAGACTCATGCACAGCAAGGCAGTGGCTGGCGGAGCAGGCAGTCCCACATTTGCATGCGGATAAACCAGGAGGAACAACTGGGGAGTGAGACAGACCACACAACCCAAGGTTCCAGTGTGGAAAAATAAAGCCTCAAAACCTCTGACTGAAAAAATATGTGGGGGTTGAGGTGGCAGGAGAAACTCCCAGTTTCACAGGAGAGTTTGTTGGAGAGACCCACAGGGTCCTAGAACATACACAAACCCACCCACCTGGGAATCAGCACCAGAAGGGCTCAATTCACTTGTGGGTAGGGGGGGAAGTGACTGAAAGCTCACTGAGAGCTCAGCAAGCGGCATGGTTCCCTCTAGGGCCCCTCCCCCACATACATCATCACAGTGCAGCCACACAGGTTGCCCCACCCTAGCAAATACTGGCTCTACCCCTTACTACATAACAGGTACACCTAGCAAAAAAAAAAAAAAAAAAAAAAAAAAAAAAAAAAAAAAAAAAAAAAAATGGCCCAAATGAAAGAACAGATCAAAGCTCCAGAAAAATATAACTAAGCAATGAAGAGATAACCAACCTATCAGATGCAGAGTTCAAAACACTGGTAATCAGCATGCTCACAGAAATGGTTGAGTGTGGTCACAAAATAGAGGAAGACATGAAGGCTATGAAAAGTGAAATAAAGGAAAATGTACAGGAACCAACAGTGAAGGAAAGGAAACTGGGACTCACATCAATGGTTTGGAGCAGAAGGAAGAAACAAACATTCAACCAGAACTGAATGAAGAAACAATTCAAAAAATTGAGGAGAGGCTTAGGAACCTCTGGGACAACTATAAATGTTCCAACATCTGAATCATAGGATGCCAGATGGAGAAGAGGAAGAGCAAGAAACTGAAAACTCATTTGAAAACATAATGAAGGAGAACTTTCCCAATCTGGTGAAGGAAATAGACTTCCAAGAAGTCCAGGAAGCTCAGAGAGTCCCAAAGAAGTTGGACCCAAGGAAGCACACACTAAGGCACATCATAATTATATTACCCAAGATTAAAGAGAAGGAGAGAATCTTAAAAGCAGCAAGAGAAAAGGAGACAGTTACCTACAAAGGAGTTCACATAAGACTAGC
Organism: Micronycteris hirsuta; assembly: GCA_004026765.1. Classification (NCBI taxonomy): domain Eukaryota; kingdom Metazoa; phylum Chordata; class Mammalia; order Chiroptera; family Phyllostomidae; genus Micronycteris; species Micronycteris hirsuta. The sequence goes on along the minus strand of PVJI01006719.1, from coordinate 79,907 downwards.
AGCTGATTTCTCAAAAGAAACCTTGCAGGCAAGAAGGGGCTGGAAAGAAGTATTTGAAGCCATGAAAGGCAAGGATCTACATTCAAGATTACTCTATCCAGCAAAGCTATCATTTAGAATGGAAGGGCAGATAAAGTGCTTCCCAGATAAGGTCAAGTTAAAAGTGTTCATCATCACCAAGACCTTATTATATGAAATGTTAAAGGGACTTATCTAAGAAAAAGAAGAAGATAAAAAATATGAATAGTAAAATGACAACAAACTTACAACAATCAACAACTGAGCCTAAAAACAAAAACAAACTAATCAAACAACTAGAATAGGAACAGACTCACAGAAATAGAGATCACATGGAGGGTTATCAGGGGGAGGGGGAGTGAGGGAATGAAGGAAAAGGTACAGGGAATAAGAAGCATAATTTGTAGGTACAATATAGATGGGGAGGTTAAGAATACTATGCGAAAAGGAGAGGCCAAAGAACTTGTATGTATGACCCACGGACACGAAGTAAGGTGGTGGAATGCTAGTGGGAGGGGGGTGCAGGGCAGATGGGAATAAAGGGGAGAAAAAATGAGACAACTGTTGTAGCATAATCAATAAAATATATTTAAAATATAAAGAAAAAACAAAGGTGATTTTAGTTTTGGGTAAAATCTAGAAGTTGCAGGGCGCTAAATCTGGGCTGTACAGGGGATTGAGTATCCTGCTTGATCTAATGTCTCACTAAAAATCTCTGCACAAGATGTGAAGCACGAGTGGGTGCAATTGTATTGATGAAGCTGCTGGTTAACAGTTGCCCATAGGTGTGGCTGATTTTTATCATATTGTATCTCTCACTAACGAAGAACATTGAGGTAGTACTCCTTATTAATTGTTTGGCCTGGAGGGTCATACTCATGATGGACAACACCTTCCCAATCAAAACACAGTTAACTTGGTCTTGATCTTGCTACGACTTTGCTGCACCTTCTTTGGGCGTGGAGAACCAGGAGACTTCCATTGGGATGACTGGGCCTTTGTTTCCAGATCATAGCCATAGACCCATGATTCATCTCTGGTTATGACCTTCTTGAGTAAATCCGGTTCATTTGTAGCAGTTTGAATCAAGTCATTAGCAACTGCAGTACAATGTTGCTTCTGCTCTGGTAGCAGAAGCCATGGAATGAATTTTGCCACAACACATTTCATGCCAAGATCCTGTGTCAAAGTCTCAGACACAGCAGTTTTTGGCATCTCCAGATCAGCTTCTAGTTCTGGCACTGTCAGTCGCAGATTTTTGTGGATTGCAGCCCATACATGTTCAACATTCTCAGATGTTCCGCTTGTTGCAGGTCTTCCAGAATGTGGGTCACTTCAACAGATTCTCAACAATCTTTGAAATGTTTGTGCTATACTTTTATTTGCACCACACTCATTGCATCATCCCTGAAAGCCTTCTGAATCATCCAAATATTTTCTGCAGAAAAATGTTCAAAATTTGGTGCAGATTTGTTGCTCTTCTCACTCAGTCATTTTGAATGCAACAGCCACACAGTACACATGCTCATCTACCACCCCCACCGACTAGTACAGTGAAGTCGTCATTGTTCATACATGCTCATTCCAGTCCACTCTCCTTGGCTGCCAGGTTATATTGATGTCGTGTAAACCGTTCTCATTATGTTCACAATGACGGGACGTTTTTCCGAACAGACCTCATTGTATACAGGTACCACAAATATAGTATTTGCAAAGACCATATTCTTGGCATTTGGGGTATGGGGTGTGAGTGGGGGGCTATCATACACCGCTGTGACATCTAACTTCATTTTGTGGTCACAGAGTATCAGAGCTGGAAGTGATCATTTTGTCCAATCCTGCAATTTAGATGAAGGGACTATATTTCAGAGATAAATTGTTTGCTTATGGTTTTAGTAAAACAAAAAAAATTTGAGCAATTTACTCATGGACTATCTCTCTCTGGTTGATTCTATTCTACTCATACCCCCTCCATGGCATCCTACTATCAAATTCCCGTTAATTCACTTCTACTTCTCTTTCATCTCGAAGGTAAATAATCTAGCTGGGAACCTAATCCTCCCTGGGTCTTATCTTTATCATTTCATTTAGGATTATGTGGTGTTATAGAACCTTGTTTTGTTTTGTTTTTTAAAGATTTTATTTATTTATTTTCAGAGAGAGGAGAAGGGAGGGAGAAAGAGCAATGTGTGGTTGCCTCTCACATGGCCCTCATCAGGGACCTGGCCCACAACCCAGGCATGTGCCCTGACTGGGAATCGAACCGGGACCCTCTGGTTCCCAGCCTGCGCTCAATCCACTGAGCTACACCAGCCGGGCAGTACCTTGTTTTTGATATAAGAGAATTTTGCCATTTTCATAGCTATTGAGAAGCCTGACAAGTAACGGAGGAAAACACAGTTTTCAGAAGTAGTATCTTGGATAAAGCAGCCTCACAGAAAAATCAGTGCCATTAATCAGGACTTCATTAATTTAAACCAAATGGTTATGTTGAGCATACTAGGTTTTTGTTAAAGGCTTCGCCATAGTCATAGTACAAAGATCTGAAATTATTTAAGACACATTATCCACAACATTAAAAACATTCTACAACTTTTATACTGTGTGCTCATATAAGAAAAAAAAAAGAACATTACTGTAGCACATTAACAATGAGTCCATTCTAATTAATATATAGTCATTCAATTAGCCTGGACTTTTCATTAAATTTTTGCATATAATCAGGTGCCTAATCTCATACAATATCCACATTTTATACACTTTCCCTATTTTTGAAACATAATAGCACAAGGCAGACAATCAAAACCATTTCCATGGGGAGGGGGCACTTCATTTACAAATAAGGGTGCCGAAACTCAGCTTAGAGGACCTTAGCTGAGTCACAGAGCTCCCTAGCTTTTGTCTGCAGATGGCACCAGCCTTAAATCAGAGCTGGCTATTGTTTGTTGATCACAATTCCTCCCTAACTGACTTCATAATACTAACCAGCTGTCTTAAGTGTCTGGAGACAATGTGCTCTTCTAGAAAGAGCACAGGATTTGGGATTTGATAGAGGGGTTCATGTCTTAGCCCCACTTCTTGAGAGCCCAAGGATTGAGATGCTACTTACTTGCTTTCTCTGGAGCCAGTTTCCTCACTTGTGAAGTTGGGGTAAATACCTGGCATGTGGAATTGTAGTAGCGAAAGTGTGATGTGTGTGAAATGCACAGCAATTAGGTGGTTAACGTGATCCATCCCCCAGCGAGATTGAGAGTGTATACTTCCTGAAGTATAGGTCGTGCTAGTGAGAGCACCAAGTCATGGGTTCGTGCTTTGACAGCAAAATTAGATAAATGAGGGCGTATAGAAGGGGAGTGATCTTTATGGGTTCATTTACTATGATGGGGTCAGTCTTGTGTGGAAAAGAACAGAGATAGCATTACAGATCTTCAGGACCAATGTCCAGATGTTAAGGAATAGAGTAGCCATTTCCTCTTTATCTATATAGTTGCCTTTGGGAATTTTTTTTTGTATTGGAAGAGGAATTAGGATAATTTTCCCCCACAAGACTGTTCTGTTTTAGTATGAGTGATCAACTCTTTAGAAAAAGTAATTAAATCCACACTTAAAGCAATTATTCAGATTATACAATAATCACTATTTTTAAAAAGACATGTTTCAACATGGAAAGATAATCATGAAATTTATTTGTAATTATGTCAATATGTCCCACTCCCTGGTGGAGTGGGGAAAACGACAAAACCAAAATGAGTGCTGACACAATCCTTCTTGTTTTAATGAAAGTTTCTAAGTTAATCTAGCTTCTAGATTTGTACTTTCCAAAATGGTAGCCACTAGCCACATGTAGCTTCTGAGCACTGGACATGTGCTCATCCAAACTGGACATGTGGCTCATCCAAACTGAAATGTGCATTAAGGGTAAAATACACACACACTGGAGTTTGAAGACTTAGCATGGAAAAAAATCTGTAATTAATATCATTAAATAGCCTGAAAATTGGTTATATGTTCAAATAGTGTTATATATATATATGGGGTTTAATAAAATAAGTCATTAATGATTTGGGAGTTTAATAAAATAGATTATATGGCATTATTTTCATCTGATTTTTTCTTTGAATTTTAATTACTGGAAAATTTAAAATTATACAAGGACTTGCATTGGATTTCTATTGGATAGTGCTACTCTAGATCAGGGGTGTCAAACTCATTTTCACTGGGGGCCACATCAGCCTCGTGGTTGCCTTCAAAGGGCCAAATGTAGATCTCCGTGCCCCTAGTTAAGAAGTAGTTACATTTATACAGTCCCATAATTACATTCGGCCCTTTGAAGGCAACCGTGAGGCTGATGTGGCCCCCAGTGAAAATGAGTTTGACACCCCTGCTTTAGATACAACTACTGACACACAGGAAATACAGAGGCAGAGGATCATGTTCAAAGCTGTCAAAGTAACCTGCAATTTCAGTGAGAAACTCTGCAGGACAAACTTGATTTCTCCCATAAACTGCACACAGGAAGAAAAATGAGAGAAACAGAAGAAAACATAGATTAAATGAGACTTAAGAGAATTCTACTTCTGGAATGGCAGTTTGAGTTCTATGGGCATGTCCCTCATAACAGCCATAATTAGTTTAAAAAATATTTAAAAAAACAACTAATCATTAAAAGTCTCCAGAAGTTGTTGTAAGGGTATATATACAGAAAAAGAAGAAACATGTAATCAAAAAAACCTAATAACTTTCAGGAAGAACAATGAGAATCTGTAGCACTCAAGCCCCAAGTTGTCCCCTTGTCTCTAACACAGTGCGATAGAAGCTCCACCCTGAGCAGTTTCAACCAACAAGGCAGGCCTGCCCCTCTGCTGCCCCTCAGCTCCCAGCGGCGAGGCTGTCGGCATTTCTCATGGCCCCAGGTCTGTGCTGAAGAGGCTAAATGCCAGGCGAGTGCAGCTGAGAGCCTGGGGTCTCCTTTCCTCCAACTCCACGCAGAATGAAGCCTCCACCCCATGCTCAGTAGGCTGTGAATACTGGAATCTCGGTCACCCTTGCCTAATAGGGCAGATGTTCCAGGCCAGGAGAAACAAGCAAGGGACCAGAGGCTACTGTCTCTGCCCAGTTTATAAACGAGTGTCACTCTGAGAGAAGTGCCCGCCTCCAGAACTGCAGGCAGTTCTGAGTGGCTGAGATTTTGCTCAGGGGCAACAAGCAGTCCATAAGAATAGAGTGCTCTGGCATTACTTGAAATAGAGTGCAGTTCAAGCCTACGGATATTCTTGAAAACAATGGAGAGTTTTGGTGGTAAAGTTAGTAGCTCCCTGTGAGCAATAAGCTAAACTACAAACCAGCTAGTTCACCACAAAGAACCAGGAAAAGGGACAGCTGAGAATCTTTCCTTAGCATAAATCTTAAAGACTAGCCTCAAAAACTAACTCTGTAAAGGTACCTAAATTTAATAGATCAGACTGTGGAATAATTTATGCCCCATATAATCAAAATACTGTGAAATGGCACAACTGATTTGTAAAAGTCTTGTAGTTCTTCAAAAGGTTAAACACAGAGTTACTGTATTTTTCGGACTATAAGATGCACCTTTCTCCCCAAATTTGGGAGGAAAATGGGGGTGCGTCTTATAGTCCGAATGTCGCTGAATTATAGTCTGAATGTTTTTATGTTATTAAATATTTTACCATATTTTTTGCTTCAATTTTTTTTTTCCTGTTTTCCTCTAAAATCCAGGTGTGTCTTATGGCCCCCAAAATATGGTACTTACCAAGTGACTCAGTGATTCTACTCCTAGGAAGAAAAGAAAACAAAACTCAGGAGAAAAGGAAACAATAAAATGGTTACATACTACGGCATGGACACGAAGTGAAAGAAACTAGTAAATAAAAGACCACATGTTGAATGATTCCATCTACCTGAAATGTCCAGCATAGGCACATCGGCAGAGACAGAAATAGTAGCGGTGGCCTCGGGCACGAGGTTGGGTAGCTTGGGACACATGGAGGGTGACTCGAGTTTTGGGATGATGGAAATGTTCTAAGGGAAGTTTGCTTGTGGTGATGATGTGCAACACTGTGAATATTCTTTTAAAAAAACTATGGTATTGTACATTTTAAATAGGTGACTTGTCTAGTTAGTGAGTTACATCTCAATTTAGCGGAAAAGGCCTCACTTGGGTGCTGACACAGAACCCGAAAAAGCCATTTGCAGCAATTTTGGAACATTCATTGAGATGTGTTCTTGTGATTGGTATACTTTACTGTTTTTATATTAACTTTTTAAAAATTAATTCTTTAAACTTTTTAAAAAATTGTATTTGGCATACAATAGTATATTACTGGTAATTTCGGATGTACAACAGAGTGATTAGACATTTACGTACCTTACGAAGTGGTCGCCACAGTGAGTCTAGGTACCCCTCCGGTATCATACCGTTATTCCAGTGTGATTGACTATATTCCCTGTGCTGTAGTTTACATCCCCATGACTAAATTTACAGCTGACAGTTTTTATTTCTTAATTCCCTTCACCTTTTTCACCCATCCCCCCACCTCCCTTCCATGTGGCAATCATCAGTTTATTCTCTGTATCTATGAGTTTGTTTCTATTTTATTTTGTTTGTTCACTTATTTTAGATTCCACATATATGTGAAATCATACATCCTTCTCTGACTTATTTCACTTAATATAGTACTCTTTAGGTCCATCCAATGTTGTCATAAATGACAAGACTTATTCTTTTTTATGGTTGAACAGTATTCCATTGTATTATCCATTCACCTATGGAAGGACACCTAGGTTGCTTCTTGCTTCCAAAAACTGGCTATTGTAAATAATGCTGCGAGGAGTGTAGAAGGGCACATATCTTTTTGAATTAGTGTTTTCAATTTATTTGGATAAATCCCTAGAAGTGCTGGGTCATATGGGAGTTTTATTTTTATTTATTTGAGGAGTCTTCATATTGTTTTCCATAGTGGCTGCACTAATTTACAGTCACACCAGCAATGCATGAGGATTCCTTTTTCTTCAGATTCTTACCAGAACTTATTTTGTTTTTTGGTAACATCTATTTTGACAGGTACGAGCTGATATTTCTTGGTGGCTTTGATTTGCATTTTCCCGATGATTCTAGAGATGTTGAGTGTCGTTTCCCCATCTGGTAATCTATGTCTATTGAAGTTTATTGCCCATTTTTTAATTGGGCTTTTTTTTTTATGTTGAGTTGTGTGAATTCGTTATATATTTTGGATACTAACCCCTTATTAGATACATCAGTTGAAAATATCTTCTCCCATTGAGTAGTTTGCCTTTTTGTTTTATTGACGGTTTCCTTTGAGATGCAAAAGATTTTTAGTTTGATGTAGGCCCATTTGGCTATTTTTGCTTTTGTTGTCTTTGACCCAGGAGACATATCCAAAAAATATTACTGAGACCGATGTCAGGAATTTATTGCCTACTTTTTCTTCTTGGAGTTTTACGGTTTTTGGTCTTACATTTAAGTCTTTAATCCATTTTGAGTTTATGTTTGTAAATGGTACACAAAAGTGGTCTGCTTTCATTTCTGGCATGTACCTGTCTTGTTTTCCAAACACCATTTATTGGAAAGACTGTCTTTACCCCAGTGTATACTCTTGCCTTCTTTGCCATAGATTAATTGACCATATAAGCATGGGTTTTTTTTTTCTGGGCTCTTTATTCTGTTCCATTGATATATGTGTCTGTTTTCTTGTGCTAGTACCATACTCCTTTGATTAGTACAGCCTTGTGGTATAGTCTGAAATCAGGTCATTTTGTTCTCAGTATTGCTTCAGCTATTTGGGGTCTTTTTTTTTTTTTTTTAAAGATTTTATTTATTTATTTTCAGAGAGAGGAGAAGGGAGGGAGAAAGAGCAATGTATGGTTGCCTCTCACATGGTCCTCATTGGGGACCTGGCCTGCAACCCAGGCATGTGCCCCAACTGGGAATCGAACTGGGACCCTCTGGTTCCCAGCCCGCGCTCAATCCACTGAGCTACACCAGCTGGGCTATTTGGGGTCTTTTGTAGGATTTTTTGTTCTAGTTCTGTGAAAAATGCCATTGGTATAATACTTTGATTGGATTGCATTGAGTCTATGTATTGCTTTGGGTAAAATAGACATTTTACCATTATTAATTCTTTCAATCCATAAGCATGGCATTCCTCTCAATTTTTGTGTCTTTAATTTTTTTCATCAATGTCTTATGGATTTCAGAGTACAGTTCTTATACCTCCTTGGTTAAATTTATTCCTAGGTATTTTATTCTTTTTGATGCAATTGTAAGTGGGATTTTCTTAATTTCTCTTTCTGATAGTTCATTATAAGAATACAAGCAATTTCTGAATATTTGTGTCTTGCAATTTTAGTGAATTTATTTATCAGTTCTGATAGTTTTTTTGTGTGGACTCCTTAAGGTTTTCGATATATAGTATCATGTCATCTGCAAATAGTGAGGATTATTTCTTCCCTTCCAATTTAAATGCCTTTTCTTTATAAAAGATTTTATTTATTTATTTTTAGAGAGGGGAAGGGAGGGAGAAAGAGAGGGAAAGAAACATCAGTGTGTGGTTGCTTCTCATGTGTCCCCTACTGGGGAACTGGCCTGCAACCCAGGCATGTGTCCTAGACTGGAATTGAACCGGCGACCCTTTGATTTGAAGGCTGGAGCTCAATCCACTGAGCCACACCAGCCAGGGGCCTTTTACTCCTTATTCTTGTTTGATTGCTGTGGCTATTCTTTCCAGTACTATGTTGAATAAAAATGGTGAGACTGGGCATCCTTCTTATTCCTGATCTTAAAGAAAGAGCATATACCTTTTCATCACTGTGATGCTAGCTGTGAGTCTGTCATATATGGCCTTTATGTTGAGGTATGTTCTCTCTATCCCCACTTTACTGAGTTTTAAAAAAGTCATAAATGAATGTTAAATTTTGTCAAATGCTTTTTCTGCATTTCTTGATAAAATCATGTACCATATTTTGCTGTGTACAATGAAACCCATGTTTTTGTGCACACTATACACGGATTATACCCATGGTATATAATCGTTATACCCACATATAATGTGTATCCTTATTTTTCTCTCAAATATTTGGGCAAAGAAGTATGCATTATACACAGCAAAATATGGTAATTTTTATCCTTCATTTTGTTAATATGGCGTATCATGTTGATTTGTGGATATTGAACCAAACTTGCATCCCCAGAATGAATCCCTCTTGATCTGGTATATGATCTTTTTAAGGTATTGCTGAATGATTTGGTTTGCTAATATCTTGTTGAGGAATTTTACATTTCCATTCATCAGGGATATTAGTGTGCGTGTGTACACACATTTTGTAGTGTCTTTGTCTGGTTTTATCAGGGGAATTATGGCCTCATAGGATGAGTTTGGGAGATTTCCCTCCTCTCCAATTTTTTAGAATAGTTTGAGAGGTTCAGGTATCAATTCTTTGAATGTTTGTTAGAATTCACCTGTGAAGTTATCTGGTTCAGAACTTTTGTGATTATTTTTGTTATTAGTAATCTGTTCAGATTTTTTTTTTCCTGATTTAGTTTTGGAGAAATGTGTTTCTAGGTATTTATCCATTCTCCCACATTGTCCAAATCATTTGTAGTATCTTCTTATAATCCTTTATATTTCTGTGGTGTTACTTTGCTTTCACTTCCAATTTTATTAATTTTACTTGATTGTGGAAGTAGGTTTAATGATTTTATCTTTTCAAAGAGTCAGCTATTAGTTTCATTGTTCTTTTCTATTTTTAATCCACTGTGACCTTTATTTCATTCCTTCTAATCAATTTGGGCTTTTTTTCCTAGCTCCTTAGGTGTAAGATTAGATTGACATTTCTTGTTTCTTGAGGGAAGCCTATATTGCTATGACTTCCCTTTTTAGAACTGCTTTTGCTGAGTCCTGTAGATTTTGGTCACTGTTATTTTCATTTGTTGTTATCTTTTGATCTCATTAACTCATTGCTTACTAATAATATGTTGTTTCGCCTCCAAGTGTTGGTATTTTTTAGTTTTCTTCTTGCAATTGATCTGTTGTGATTGGAGATGCTTGGTATTATTTCATTCTTAAAAATATTGAGACTTATTTTGTGGCTAGTGCACTGAGCTATTGCACAGGTGGGAGAGGGTGACCCCATGGATGAGTGGCACTCAACAGGGCTCTGGTGCCAGCCAATGCTGCCTGTTTGGTGTGTCAGTTGTGGAGCTGCGTGGGTGGGGCTCTGGTGTGGCTTGAAGCTGGCTTTTCAGGTTTGGGGCCACTTGGTAGGCCTTGTAATGCAGCGACAGAGATTGCAGTCTGTGCTAGGTTTGGGGTTGCTTGGTAGGAGCTAAATTGCAAGCCAAGACTCGATGACACTTGTACCAGGCTTAGGGCCACTTGGTGGGAGCTACAGTGCAAGCTGACTCTGCTTGCTTGTGCTGGCTGATCTTGGGGCTGCTTGGCAGGTGCTACAGTGAGCCAAGGCTGGCCTTCACTGTGAGGTTGTGGAAACTGCAGTGCACTCTGAGGCTGGTTGACACTTCTGTGTAAGATCTGGAGACAGTGTAAGAGGCTCTGGCCAGGTGGGGCAGGACAAGCAGTTAGCCAGGATAATGGAGAACAGACTTTATGCTTGTTATCAGGCCAGCTAGGTGGGAGAACTCAAAAAAAGAACAGTGATGCTTGCCAGTGCTTCTGTCCTGAGCTCTGGTTCCCTACTCTTTGTCTTAATCCTAGAGTTAGTCATTTAATAGTTCTGTGTATGACCCAAGAGCTTTTGGAGCTGCTGCCTCTGTGCTGGAGCAAGTTTTATCTAAGAATCTCTCTTTGTCTTTCTTGAATGTAACTGCTGCTGGTTTTCAAGATGGGATGTTATGGGGAATTCTTCCTGACCCAGCTGCCCCAGGCCGGGACCTCTAACACTTTCCAGGGGTAGTTCGGCAGCCACACTACCCCTCCTGCTTATTAATCACCACTGTGGGTGTGGGACCTGCCTGGAGCACGTCTCCTCTTCTCCTGTCTCAATGTGACTTCTTTGTACCCTTAATTACAGGAATTATGTGCAGCTAGTCATTCAGGTGGTTCTCAGTGATGGTTGTTCTATAATTTAGTTGTAATGCTGATGTGTTTATGGGAGGTGAGTTCAGAATTTCCCACTCTATCTCCATATGTTAACTTTTTACTGAATTTTTATAGAAGTGTTATCAGGGAACTGAAAAACTCCAAATGCTGGGTGGTTAAAATGTAGCCACTTCAATACTTTTATATAATACAGAGATGGAGTCTTTTCTATCAGCAATGGGACTTTGGTTAAATAGTAGTTGCTCTTGACTCAATACAAGATAAACTCGTTTTATTGTGCTTCACAGATACTGTGTTTTCTACAAACTGAAAGCAAAACCTTCCACCAGCAGAGACGACTACCTGCTTGACTGCAATACTCATTTTATGGCGGTGGTCTGCAACCGAACCCGCAGTGCCTACGAGGCAGGCCTGTACCTACAGACATAACGCTGACAGAGTAATACCACTAATTCTTATCTTCCAAGTCTGTCACAGTTTGCATTTAAAAGTATGGTGGATGATTTGAATTCAGAATTTTTCAGATTTTAGGCAACCTGTATTACTGTGCAGTTCCCTCAGTGGGGCCTGTGCAATACCACATAATCAAATCATGTCTCTAAATTTCTCAAGAGAAACAAATACACTAAGGGAAATGGATCAGCACTATAAAAACCTGTCAGTTCAGATCATATTTGGCCCAAATGAATTTGTCAAGCTTAATAAAACAGTATTAACAAGAACAACAAAATGAGATGCCTGCATGAATGAAGCCAGCAACTAGAAAGCTTGATGCAAAAATAACTTCACATTACCAGTTATTTAAAAAGTAAGGCCTGTCAGTATTTATTTTAAAAACAGAAATAACATTAAAATAGACGTTTCTGGACTGTCAACATGTACAAAAGCGCAAGAACCCTCCCTCGTCTCCAAGGTTCAAAGAGCAGTTATCCAGCTGTAGTCCACTTTCCTGAATTTTCTCAGCTCCTTTTCTTCCGATTTTGACAACTGACGTACAATGTCTTCTCCCAGGTCCGTGCTGTTCAGGTCCTCGGCCCCTTCCGTGAAATCGTGTTCTTCGTCGGAACTGTGACTTGCTTGTTCTTCTTCCATGTCTACGTCGTCAGGAGTTTCGTCAGCACTTCAACAGGAACAGAATCAAATAGAAACTTTCCATTCAATACATAGTTCTAAATTTAACTTTCTAATTTAAGATCTACGTAGAAATATAATCATAGATACAAAGTAAATGAATAATCTTGTTATTGTACAAAGTTTAAAATTATGAGGCTATTATAAAAGACCAGGTGAATTTACAAAAAGTGTAATTTTGAATTAAACATCAAATCCTTAAAATCTACACACAGAGGATCTCTTTTCCAACACTTATTTTCAATGTATTTCGTTTACTTGACTTAATAACCCTATGTCCTTTAACTACACGTTAATTCTAAAATAGAGAAATATGGTGGAAGAATATTCTAAAACAGGGTAACAAAAGCCATTCTGTTTCCCGAAACAGCATATCTGAACGTATTTAAGAACGACATTACCTCTTAGTCTCCTTAGAGAGCAGCAGCGAATTTACAAACATGGAGCACAGGAAAGAAGCAGACGGCAGCACATGGGCTGGAGTGTGAAGAAGCTAGAGTAAACACAGAGAACCAGGGTTTTATCTAAAAGGATTAAATGCCAAAGCCAAACAAATAGGCTTTCCCCACAGAAAAACCAAGAAAAATCTATTCCTACCTTCTTACATTTATATAAACAACTTCCTCACCTAAAGTTTAATCTGAAATCCCAAGTTTATGCTATTTGGTTTGGGTAAGAAGAGTTACACAGCACATAAATCATCATTCAAAAGTTACTTGTTACAGATTGTATAAAAAGTCTAATTTATGGTACTTCAGTGCATTTAACCTGTTTCACACTGCTTGCTTTAGTAATTACTTACCTCGCTGATGGCAGGGACGTTTTCTGTTAAGGGTAGCTGTACCAGTTCCTTCTCCCAAGTTTCATGTGAGTGTTCCTCCTGCCGTTGCCTGTGCTTTCCCAGTATGAAATAAAATGGGGTTGTGGGAAGACTCTCTTCTGCTAGTAGCTGTGAGGATGGGAGACACAGGGAAAGCACGTCAATAAAGAGGAGGAGCTGCCTTGACTCAGTGAGAAGTACTACAGAGTCATAAAAGGCCACGGGTGGAAGAACTTTAGAACTTTCTGGTATGTCTTTCATTTTATAGGTAAAGCAGCTGAGGCCTAGCAGCCCAATTCCTGTGACAAAGGCTAACAGTGGACACTTGGATGACAGAACGAAACGCCCACTGATCACTGCTTTTCCCTCAGATCCTACAAAAACGACAGCAAAGGGCTTTTCAACAGGGCCCAGAGCCACCGTGAATGGGTGAAATGTAACACGTTGGAAGCAGGAAAGCAGACTGGAGGGTGGTAAGTAACGTAAGAGACCTGAGAAAGGAGGACTCTAAGCTGACTGTGGGGTAAGCCAAGTACCCCGATGTATGAGGCAGAACTGTGCAGATGCTCAGGAACTGATGCTGAGACATACAGTGATCTGTAAAGGGATGAAAGACCCAGGTCGTCTGGCTGGAAGTCTACTGAGGGAGCACTCAGACCCACAGCTCTCCTAGGCCCCAGCAGAGGACTGGAGCGCATCTGAAGACTGAAATAAAGGTGTGTCTTTAGACTGGACCGCAGGGTGGGGGTGGGGGTAGTGCATTCACAGGTGAAGGCGGCTGTGCTTCACACAGGGTGCTTCCCAGAACACTGGCAGTCAGGCTGACGTCCTTCCGACAGGAACTTAGAAGAACAGTATCTGGGCAATGTGACCAGCCCAAGAGCAGAAGCGCTAAAAAATAATGACATTGAAGATTTTCTCAAAATGCCTCAACAGAGGTCAGAGAATAAGCTCCACCTAGGCGGAACTCCCAAAGGGCTGTTTTCCTCATGCTCACTTTTCAAACAAGAGCGGGCAGTTAAAGATCATGAGATTCTGATGAAAACCTCCCAAAATATAGTCCAAAATAGACTGGGGATGGGGGGGAGAACAAACATCTGATGGAATGGACCATGTAAGAAAGAAAGAAAGAAAAAATCTATATAGATTAGGTTATACAAATGAGAAAATCTCCCATAAAACAGAAAAATAAGACTATATGAGCATCCAGTTTAGACGGTCCAACACTAAATAACATGAGTCTGGAAAAAGAACAGAGAAAATGATGGCAGAGAAGTAATTAATTTTTCCTTAGTTCCCTGATTAAAACCCTTGAAGAGGCTCCACATTTCCTGAAGAAAAGCTAAACTCTTTTCATTAAGACCGACTTTCACCCCCTATTTAAAATGGCAAGCAGCACCCCATTTGTCTTTTTACTTTTATTCCTCCCCTCATAATTCTTATCACTTAAAATACTACATACTAACTTATTTATCCTTGTTATTGATGTCTGTGCCTTTTGTTAAACTGTGAACACCACAGGTCCAGATTTGCTCACTGAAGTACCTCTAACATCTAGACACAGTGGATGCTCAACGAAAAGATGCTGAATGAATTCAATCAGTAAAGGCCCAAGGATAAGAATGGTATTGGGCTTCTAGTGACATTGGAAACGTTAACATAAGAGGGAAACGCTTTCAAAGTTCTAAGAGAGAATGGTTTGCCACCTAGGACTCTGTACTCAACCAACCAATCAGGTGGGAGAAGATGCGATTCACCAAAGCGAGGACGTGACCCAAGGAAGAGGAAGCTACGGGTCCTACTGTCGTAGAGGCGAGACAGAGCCCCTGAGTGAGGAGGGACGCCGGTCTCAAGATGACTCTGTGCGTCAGGTGTACAGGAGCCAACAGTCCAGGCTGAAGCAGGTCAGAAGACTCAAAAATATTTCTTCAAGACTTAAAGGAGTACCTAATGTATCTGAAAATACTAAGAAAACTTGCACAACTAGAATAGTTTGGGGTGAATTAGGTGAGAAAAAATAGAAAACTAAGCAAAGGAAGAATGACTAACTCCAGAGGAAAAAAACTGGTCACAAAGGGAAAAACCACCTATTACTACAGAGCTTGCCCATCAATTGTATTTACTTCGTTAAAATGATGAAGGCTGACCTGACCAATTTTAAGATTTATCTACAATGCAGAACTAGGAGAAAGGAAGGGTGGGTGTGTACGTGTGTGATGTGTGTGCTGTGTGTGTGTGGGGAGTGGTCGTGTGAAAAAGAGCTGTAACTTCAACTTCGATAGATCAGAGCCAACAGATAATACCTAAGCCTGAAAAACCCAGAATTGGCAATAAGGTTTTTCAGAGATGTGGGGCTCATGTGGGTAACGTAAGCAGGAAAGCAGCTTGTTGTTGAAAAAGTTTTTCCTGAAAAGTGTAGTAGAACTATTTGACTCTTTAAATCACAAACATATAATACTGATATTACAAACCAGAACTGTGCTTTACAAGAACAATATAATTCAAGAGAGGCAAGTAGTTTAAAAGTATGGCTTTTAATTCCATTTTAGGGCCAGGTAAAACATTTCTTCTCCTCACTGAGTTCTAAAAGATAACCTCATTGCTGTAGGGGAGCAATGCGCTCTGCCACGAGTGGCTAAACATACCTGTTTGCTTGTCGGTGTGAGTTTCTCTTCTGGAGACTTTGTGCTGAATGTCAATAAACTCTGAAAAGAGAGATCAATTAATGATGCACAAGATAAGCTGTAGAGTGCAAACCTAAATAAGATGTTAAAGTTAGAAAACGAGGTCAGCTTTTTGTTTTGCTCTGTAACATCTCCTTAAAGAGCCTCACAGGTGTGAGTAATCAAAGCAGCGCTCAGACACACACCAGTGCCGCGCTGGCATGGAACATGCCAGACAATTTCTTCTGAGAAGTGACCCTTCAATAAAACTACTGCAGCTTCCATGGGCTATTACTCTCAAGTATCAAAGCAACCGACAGTTACATACACAATACAAAGTGACGGCCTTATTTGAGGAAGGACGGTTACCTGTGATTTTGTTAAAAAATAAAACTGTGATCTGTTCAGCCACTGGTAAGTTTCGGAGGTGAATGATTCCGGGACATCTCGTGGAACAAACACTCCCCACTGGACTTCCTCTCTACAGATATTCTTTTGAATATACAAAGGCCTTGGCTCACTAGGTTTAAACACAAACACTACAGGGGAAAACAAATAGACAATCACATTTTGCATGCAAAGGTTAGTTCTAACCTCAGATTGGCAAACCACATTAACTCTAGGACTTACCCCATTGAGTAAATAACCCAGGTCAGGATTATTTTAAGTTCTGATTCAACAAGTATCTACTGGGCACCTACTATGTGCCAAGCAGGTTAGGAACAAAGGCCATGAAGATAAAAAGAAAGGAAACCTGGCTCCAGAGACCAGAGCATAATGCAGAAGACAGACACCCAAATATCAAAGCAGTATCTTGTCTTATGTACCAGAACAGAAATATGCAGCAAGCGCTTCAAGGACACAGAGGAGGAGTGACTGAGGGTTTACAGAGAAATGTGGAATACTTCAAAGAGGTGAAATCTCTTGGATTTTGATGGCTAAGAAAGAACTGGCATGTTGAAAAATTAGAATGTCCTGAAACTCTCCTAGAAATAAGCATGAATGACTAATTAACAAAGTGTTGGGCTAAGAACTCCTGAAAAAAGGGTAGTGCCTCAGGCAAAATGGCTTTAAACATCTGATTTGAAGGTAAGTTTGACTCAAATTATATAACGTGTTAAAAAAGAAAATGGAGGTAACAGATCTCTTACTGTCCAAACATGACCTGTACTTACAGTCTGAACCCACGGAAGACTTGGAGACTGCAGCAACATTCTCTGAATTGGGATCAGGTTCCATAACTCTAATATTTAATTTTGCACTCCACTCCACTGGGGAAGAAAGAAACAGCGATTCACTTCTAAAGAGATTTACCAAAAGCTTTTCAAAGCTTGTTATTTAAAGTAGGTGCTCTTAATCTTCATTGGAACAATCAATTCTATTGTCTTTAGGAAGAGGGATTCTACACTTCCAAATACACATGTGGACACACTGAAGTTATCTATGGAAGGCTGCAGTAAAGAGAATGTACTCCTGTACACTATGAAATGGTCATCGTTTCGTGCAACTACTGGCAGGTGCTCTTCTGCTACTAAACATGGGCAGCGTGTTGGCAATGGTCACTGTAAAGAATATAAAGACATGTCGTCACCCACATTCACTGCTAAGCAACCACTATGCCTTCCAAACATGTATTTGAATGAGTAAAATGCCAAGTCCACATCTGTTAGGGGGCTGTGGCGGGCCGTATTTAAGTTTAAAACTGTCAGGGATACTGCAGGTTAATGTGCATTATGAATTAGTAGACACAATCCTCAAATCGTTAGGAGGATGGAGAATATGGAAGACAGCAGAAAGTCATACACACTGAAGACACTGGAAAAAGCCCTAGCACTCCAAATTTTAGTGGTATACCATTTAAAAATTATATATTCTCTGGGTAGCGCCATGGAGATATAGTCCAAAAGTCCTAAAATGCCTAAGTTTAATTCCAACTTGCTTTGCCAAGTCACTTTGTGGTAAAAAAAAAAATCT
This sequence comes from Micronycteris hirsuta, assembly GCA_004026765.1. NCBI lineage: Eukaryota > Metazoa > Chordata > Mammalia > Chiroptera > Phyllostomidae > Micronycteris > Micronycteris hirsuta. Next base: position 62,205 of record PVJI01006719.1, on the reverse strand, counting down.
TACATGCACAACTGAGCAGATTCCAACAGCAAAGAATTCCATTTTCAGTAGCACCAAGAAGATACTTTGAACAAGTCAGTCTCCCAAAGCAAAGGTGCCTAGAAGAAAACCACAGGGGAGTTAACGGGCCGTTCTATCAGACCTCCCACACAGTACTCACTTCACGCGAAGTAGGTTTCTAAATAGGCACTTATGTTTTTGTTCATAGTTATCTTGCAGAAAAAAGGACTAAGCAATACAAAAGAAAAGGCTTATTTAGGTATATTGTTTCTTTAGAAAGATAGATTTGATGACCAGTTCTTTTCCCCAATAAGCTGTGTGGTATAATAGTTAAGACATACAGAAAGTGTGTGCAAAATGTATAGTCATGTAACAAAACCCCCCTTTTTATGCTCATTTACCTAAAGACAGTTTGCAGTATGAATTCTGGAGGAAGTTTTACAAAGTAAATTCAGAACGGACATTTTGGGAATTAGGAACAATTTTGTTAGCCATCTGCCCTTCTGCCCTGTCACATGCAGTAAGCTGAAAGACACTGCTGCAGTAAGCACTGTTTGGACCCATGGAGGCTTATGTATGGCTTCTATTACACAGCACAGCCATGAAAAGTATTAGTACGAAGAAAAGGTATCCGTAGGCCAGGAATTAAATGCTAATCCTGATTTCAGAAATGGATAAATCATTGCACATGGTTCATAGGCAAAAAATTTTTAGCTTTCCACACTCTGGTTAGCTACTGGCCTGACTGACCCAAGGCTAACTTTAGAGAAAGCATAGATTATTACTAAAGTTTATGTAGAAAAACTTGTTTTAATTAAAAAAAAAAAAAAAAGTATTTCATATTCCCCAAATTATTGACCTACCTTATATTCCCAGCTCGTTGACAAAATGTACATTTAAGTTCCCATGTCTCTGAATCCCATATTGTAACAATTTCCTCAAAACTAACTGCCAGTAAAGAGCCATCTTCAGAGAAACAACAGTTAGTTGCTTGGTATTTGTGATAACTACCCACAAAGTCACAGGTCCAGCCAACAGCTTTTTCTGTGGAAACACAGACCATAGCGTTCAGAAATGGTATAAATGCTAGATAACATTTTAGGGAAGTTATAAGCAATAAGAAACAAACGCAACATAAAGCCTGTTTCCCAAAACTGCAGTTAGAAGGGCTACAAAGCATTGACTGATTTGTAAGTTACACCCTTTCCCAGAGACCTTGAACTCCCTCTAGTGGAACAGTGAAAAACTAAATGCAAAAGCCCCTTTTACTGTATCCTCACAAACTGGAAGAGAATCATCAGCACATGATTAATTATGTCATAAAAAAAGAGTATAGATTTGGAGAAAAGGCATGTAATAAAATAGTAACTTGCATCTGTAAAAATTAGGCAGTATCCTATAGAATTAAACAAGGTAGAAATGCCCTCCCAGGATGAACACAAATTCATGGGAGATAAATATATCACTTCTTAAAATTGTGTGCTCTTTAGGCATACTTTATTTAACTTACTGTATATATCAGAGTCATCTGTTAATATCCACACTTTGAAGTGACCATCTTTACTAGCCGTAACCAAGGTGGGGTTTTCAGATTTTTCTGCATTGCAGAAACAGAGAGCTGTGATGTGGTCTTCATGTGGCATGTTAACCTTTGTATTAAGAACAAACCTAGTAGGAAGGAAACCACCAATTTACTCTTACACCAGGACAATATGATACACTGTTGTATAAAAATTTCTTACATGTTGTACCTTTCACAATAGCATCTTTAAGAACAGACAACAGATACATTATCACCTAAAATGAGAAACAATGGAATGCTCTGTCTCTAATGGCTACATGTAGACTGCAGTCCTAACACATTATCTCTTTGTGTAACTTACACAACATAGCGACGATTATGTATAATGTCAACTTAATGGTACGAAATGAGTATAAAATAGAGTCATCAAAAAAATGATACTTAAAAGCCTACTTTACTGAACTCTACAGAAAAGTTGTATAGAACACAGTTGCCTCACTAGATACTTTTGAAAATAAGCAAAGCATAGAAGGACTATAAAAGACCCTACTTGTGGCAAGAAAATACAGAAAGCAAACAACCTAATCAAACTTCCCTCGTCACTATTTATGTTTATAATCACCCAAACTGCTTTTCAAAGTTTGTTTCCGGGCATGGCTGAGAATGAAAGAGAAACTATGCTAGCACTGTGTTCTTAGAACATCAGGGCAAAATAATGTGGTTTCTAAAAGTTTAGGTTACAAGAGGGGTGACTAGAGACAATCACTTAATATTCCTGGGCCTGTTTCCTCATCTGTGAAAACATGAACAGGCTCATCTTACAGTGTTCTTGTGAAGACTGGCCAGACAGTGGGCACGAAAGGCTGCAGCCTAGTTCTTGGCGCAAAGCAAGGACTTGATAAATGGCTATTACAGCCATGGTATGAGAAACTGGTGGGCTCCTGATCTGATCAAAACATACATCCGACACTACACCTCTCTCGTCTACCACTGCCATTTTCCCAAAGAAGGTGGCATAATTTTCTTTTGGGAGTATAATGTTAAGAACTAAGACATTTAGATTCTAATCCTAGACTTGCCTGGAGTTAGGTGTTATGTCCTTGGGGGTCTCACTTTCCCTTGTTTCCTCATTTATGCAATGAGATGACACTGTAACTTGGAGGACACCTGTGCTTTCTCAGAGCCAAAAGCTTAAAGGCTTTGGAATACCCCATTTGTTTAAATCTAAAACTTATCACAATACAACATCTAAAGATTAAGATGTCAAACCATGAAACAAAGGAAAATATTTTCTATTTTGAAATGACATGGCCATATAAGTAGCATTACCCTTGTGTTTTCTTATTATATGTCCACAGTTTCATTTGCAATTCAAGCTCAGTTTTCTTCTCTTGACGTTGTTCCACTGTTGCAAGCCAGTTACCATGGCAGCCAAATGCAGCCTTTGTTAGCTCAATTTGGATCAGACCATAATCATTGATATATTCTTGCTGCACGATATCTAACTGATGGGTTAAAAAAAATCCAAAATGCTTATTCGTGTTAATACATAAATGTTAAAGCATGCAAGAAATGGTAATTAACACCTGATACATAACTTCTAGAATCTACAGTAAATGACTTTTAAAAAAGGGGAGAAATTAAGTTAGTTATAGACATCAAATTTGTCAATAAAAATGGAGTGTATTATACAGTACCAGTTCAGCAGTGACAATTCTTCCATGTCCTCGAATATTAGTGATGACCATGACCCATTTATATGATAAACAGAACTTTTAGCTTACAGTACTACTTTTTACTTGTTTTTAAGAACAGAGAGCTTTACATAAAATCTCAAGGCTAGATTTCACAGTACTGGAAACATGAGCAAAAATGAAACTGGTAATTGTTAAGAAGCAAAAAAAAAAAAAGAAATTAAGCAGGCCAGCATTTTATTTATGGTTGTTTCTTTTAGTCCATCTTCTTGCCTATTTACTAAACATGTATCAAACGCCTACCATTTCCAGGCACTGCAGCAGAAATGTACAAAGATGAGGAAGTTTCCTTTCTCTGAGGAGTTTGAAGGTGGGGAAGAGAATGAGATCAAGTGTTACAGGCACTGAGAGGGGCAAAGGAAAAAGTGCGGAGCCTGGGTTGCATTTATCAGGATTAAGGAAGCTATCCTCTTCAATTACATGGAAAACTTTATCTTTGGTATGCACATGGCACTGTTTCACCACAGAGCAGAGGCATATTTTTATTGTCAAGCTACATACTCTCATTTCCTGCCCTTGTGACTCAAAGGCACAGATATGTGTGACCGTTAATTAGAGACTAGTCCGAAACAAAATAAAACAGAGAGGCCACATGAGATTATCAACCGGCTTACGTGTAGACTCCACCAGCAACCGCGATGAGAAAACAACGGACTGGACTGACTATGCTCAAGTAATACACACAGGCACAGGATGCATGTTAGCTGCTGCTAAACAAGTTACAGACCTTGGTGCTGTACAGGGTTTTCATTGGTTTTAAGACTAGTTAATGGATCAAAATCTTACATTGTATAACTGCTTATCACTCTGGAGAGAATAAAACTGCAAGTGGCCAGGCTTTCCATTCAAAACTAAAGCTTTAGTTCTTGGATCAATCATCAAACCAGTTAAGATACTGCTGTCTGCAAAAAAAAGTGACAGACAACAGCTGAAATCAGACAAATAATCACTTTTAAAATGTGCACAATTCCAAATCCACTGCATTCAATACCTTTCACTAGGCCTTGAATTACTGCAGATGCCTCAAGGTTTCTGTGAATGACTATTATCTCTGTGGGTAAAAAAACACACATGTAGAAAATTAACAGAAAAAATTGTATTATTCTGCAATATATCAGAATACAAAGCAACTGAGTATGTTCAATTTAGAGTGTTACTAGAAAAATCAGGAATATACTTTGTGATTTAACTGGTGGGGAGCTTCTGTTAGAGACTGTTTTCTCAGTTGTGCCTACGGATACCTTTTAAGTGTTAATTCAGAAACTTAAATATCCTGAAAGAGACCAATAATTTACTTTGAAATGAGTCACTGCATTAATGGATTGCTCACATTATATTCTGTTTTGAAGGGAAAGGAGGCAATAAGCTAGGGGATCTACATCCAGGCTGAATAGTAACAGGACACACAAACGTTCTGGAGGAATACAAGACGGCCCCCATTTCTGTCAGAATCTACAGAACTCAACTCCCACACTGATACAATGGCTATCTTAAAGGAGAAGCTCAGTGTTCTTTCGGAAACGCCATTGTATCTATGAAAGCACAAATGCCTACTTCGAAACCCTTCCCTTACTTCTCCACATCATTCCGCATGAAAAGGTTCTGAAATATAAGTAGCACAACAAAACTCAAATACACTTAGCCCTATATTTTCATAACAATTCTGAAAATACTACATTCTGGTGGCATCTTGGGGCAGAAAGGGATGATACTAAGAGGAGGAATAGAAGAAAAAATGCCTATTAAATCTGATGCTACTTTTAGTTTGAGGTCTTGTATTTTCCATTTCTTACGGATGCTAAGTAACTGAGGCATTACACAAATTGTATTTCCTCCCAGTAACAAATCAGACTCACTGTTATCAGAGTGAGAAGTACAGAACAAATCGCCGGCCGGGGAGACTGAGATGTGTTCGATCGTGGCTCCTAACCGGGGAAGGAACTCCTTGTTCTTCTCGGCTGCGTCGCGCCACTCCACGAGCACAGACTCGCGGCCACCGCTCAGCAGGCTGGTGCCTTCTCATCCGGCCGCAGAAATGAAAGGAGTGTTCAGGAGGAAAAAAAAAAAAAGAGAAAATAATCAGCATTTAAAATTTTCTGACCATGTTAGAGAAATGAACTATTTTTAAAAATATGCAAAGAAGTGTGTTCATATCTTTGAATCCTCTCTAGACAAAAGATTTAAAGATCACTTGATTCAGGGATTTTCCTTTAATAGTTGATTAGTCTGCTGGTGGTAGTCAACTCTTCCTCCGATAACAAAGAAAACCCATGAAACAAACATCCTCCAGGCCCAGATGGCTTCGCTGCTAAGTTTTTCCAAATATTTAAGGAAGAAATAAACCAACTTTCACACTTCCAGGTAACAAAAAGGGAGCACTTTCCAATTTGTTTCATAAGACCAGCATAATCCTATACCTGAACAAGTACATCATTAAAAAATTCCAAGCCAATTTCATGACCGATGAAAATTCCCCAACAGTACGATTAGCAAGCTGAATCCAACTATATAATGTGAGGAATGTGAAACTGTATTAATATCTGATGGGACTTCTGTATCTTCATTAAGGATACATATCATTTTAAGGGATGAAATACTGAAAACTTCTCCCCAGTGATTGGGAATGTTATTACCACTTTTAGCCAACATTATCCAAGCTTCTAAGAAAGGCTTAAGGATTAGAAAAAAGCACAATGACTTGAGTGTTCACATATAGCATGACACGTTCAAAGCATAGCCAAGACAGTTTATACTGTTCCTATTTGCCTTAACTTATAAAGGTTCTCGAAACCAGCATAATTTATAGTTCTGTTTATATAGACAGCTAATTTCTTTCTTCTTCTATTAACTTATTCCTACAGAAGGTCAATCCTGACATCTCACTGACAACCATGTACTGCATGTAACCACCACTTCTCATTTATAAAGACTCGCACAACTGAAATTATAAACCGAAGAATTCCACTGTCTAATAGCCAAGATTATCTGCAGTAGCTCCTATTACCAAAGCTTTGGCTTAGGGTAGAAGCATTCTGTGTTCTTTCTTTTCCTTTAAGTGCCAAATAAGCTAACTATTTATTCTACTCTAACCCCGCCTGAAAAGGCCAGTCCTGAACGTCTCAGGGCTCAGGCCGCCATAGAAAGCTGTGACTGCCGGCTGGTGTGCGAGGAGATGGGGAAGAGTAACATTTGCAGCTAACACACACTCAGGTACTTCTGGAGCAGTGGCAGGAGGAGGGCGGGGAAGGTAAGGGTAGCCCACCTCTTTAATTGTAGAGTTAATACCCTTCCCATTCTCTTTTCATTCTAAGTTCTCACACGCCACAGCTGTACTCCTGATGTACTATTCTAGGTGTCGGGTTGGGTCCTGCCTCCATACCAGTCGCTGCTCCCCAAACCAAAAGCACAGATAGGCTAGAGATACCTTCCTACTTCCTGAGGCTCCAGAGTTAAACCCAAGTAACCCTGTAAGGGTCTAGGGCACATGGAGAAGACCTGTCCTGGCATTCTCTAGGAAGACTTGCAGAAATAAGTCACTTTCTCCAGGTTCATCATCTACTCTAGCATCTAGCTCTCCTTTTGATTTTTTAATTGTTGTTCCATTACAGTTCTTCCTAGAGGACCAGTCAAAAGAAAATGCTCCCCTAACTTTCATCACATAGGTAGGTGTAAGGATGCTAAAAGTAACCAAAGACACAGAGCACTTCTCCAAACTTCTGTTGAATTTCATCCTATTTTCAAGGAGGTATTTTTACTGCTCCTGTGCAGCTTGAACAAAGGTCTGAATTAATTTAAAATAGTGAATGTGAATGAGGCAATCTAACAGTGTAAACAAGCCTTTGAATTAGACCTATGTCCAAACCCAACTTTCTAGCCACGTGACCTCTGGCAAGTTAGTTCTCAACTACAAATTTTTCTTTCATCTGTGAAATGAGAATGATGATAACCTGTTTCATAGGGTCAATGATGAGACTCTACCACAGCTGCACACTTTGATACTCTGAGGGCCTTTAAAGTTGAAGTATATGGTACTGTGCTGAGCAATTCCAAAACACAGGGGTGATATACAGGTATTTACAAATCATTTGGCCCATGCAATTCTAGATATTTCAAATTATAAATAAGTTAAGATACTTGATTCACATGCTTCAAAAGTTCATTTTAATTATTAAAAGTATACTTACCTGTCATTGAAAAAGCCAGATCCATAACCATATCATGGTGCCAATGTAGACATGTGTATGTGTATTTCTTATCATCATCAAAATTTCTCCTGTTGGAGAAAACCAAAGTTTTAATTAATCAAAGGCAGAAGTCAGAAAAATAATGGCATGCCAAGTATAATGAACATACTACGAGGGGAGATCCTCCCTCCAAAAAACCAGGATTATCCTCTGGAGGGCGGACCCCTTGTAGTACAGGATTCCTCTGCTAGGTAAGTATTCTAGGAACCCATCTGTATCAGTGTGCCAGCTGGTGTTGTTGTGAGAGGCTGCGCTCGCTCGACTTCAGTGAATTGTTTTTTGAAGACATTTTCAATGTTTGCCCATTTCATGAAGACCTGATTTATGAGTGTACCTGCCCATGCCACACGGAGTGTTCAGCAGTTTCTGACTTTTTAAAAATGGCATGACCCCTGTGCCCACCCTTCCAATTCACCTAATCTCACCCTGAGCAACTTTTTTTTTTACCCCCCGGATGAAAGTCCTCAAAAGGAAACACAGTGGAAGAGCTGAAACAGAAAATGGCAGGAGCACTAAAAGGCATCAAAACCGACAAGTTCAAAAACTGTTCTGAACAGTGGAAAATAACATCTCAACAGGTGTACTGCATCAAATGGTGAGTTCTTTGAAGGTGACTGAAGTTTAAACATGTAAGAATACATACATAATTTTTTGTAAATAAATTCCAGTTTTTGGGTCTGCCCTCATATATGTCCCAAATAATAAATAATAGCAAGCCTATGGGTTTTAATGTGCAAAGAATACATTTTCTATTTCTAACTGGTGTCACTTCTATTGGGTTGTCCAAAAAGTCCATTTAGTTTTTTCTGTAAAATAAGACACATTTTTCATTTTCGAAATAACTTTATTGATTTGGATATTCTGAGTATATTGGCTATCTCCCACGTAGTATAAAGCTGATTATTCTAAATTAATGTCTTGATTTAATTGCTTTCTATTTCAACTGGTCTACCTGACCCTGGAGCACTGTCCAGCGAGAAATCTCCAGCATGAAACTTCACAAACCACTCTGACACATTTGATCAGTCACAGCACCTCCTCCATACACTGCATAAATCTTTTTTGTGTGTTTCAATTGCATTTTTACCTTTCTTGAAATAATAAAGCATTATATGCCAAAAATGTTGCATAGTTTCTTCCATCTTCAATATTAAGATAGTGACACAAAAATTCACCCAAGTTGGTAAGTCTTTTTTAATGCACGCTGCTATGACAGCTGTCACAATAGAATCTAATGAAATTGTTTCAAATGAAGTTAAAGACAATTGAGTGCTACTGCAGCCATCTCACCAAAAACAAACTAACTTTTTGGCCAACCTGATATAAACAACAGGCCACCTTTGTGTCCTGTTATGTAGATATTCCCTATTGTCACTCTTTCCTTTTTACTTAAATGCTGACAAGAAAAGTTTTCTTCGATAAAACGCCTATAGGCAAAATAGAAATTTTCACTCCCCCTAAAATAGTAAGCCTAAGCAATGATGAACACTGCAATTGAAGAAAGGGAGGACGTCAGTAGGCCTAATCTCTATCGCCAGCAGTGGCTTTTCAGTGCGATCCTTCATCCTGGACCCAGAGACAGCGCCCTCTTCTGCAACACTAACATAACGCAGCCCAGAAATCATCGCCGTGCTCCTCATGAGTTAACTGACCAAAGACGAATTTTGCCATCCTTGTGACCAGTCGCTATGCAATCTTCCTTCGGGTGACATGCTACACATGTAAAATTGTTCTTTGCGTGTTTCCTATTTCTTGATGACGACAAGGTAAACCTAAAAGAAAATTAAATTTTCCTGATTATTAAAGACTTGGTACGTGGTGATGTATAGTTAAGTAAAAGGAATTTCTCACCCTTAACGAAAATGGAAAAGCTCTCAGAATTCACTGAATATAAATGCAGAATTTAAAAAATTGTGACCAAGAATTTTGTTTTATAAAGTTATTAATATACAATGTATACTTCATGTGACTAAATTCTACCATTATAACTTGTTTACAGAGGCCACTGACATTGAAATAAAGAAGAGACGGTCCCTTTAGTGGCTTTTTAGCATCACATATGCACAGGCCTAAGAAATTACACCTGAGGTTAAGTGGCTAATATGTCGAAAGAGGTCAGGATCCTCATTATACTGCAAAGAAAACCAAACGCTAATACTGACATGGTGAAAGGGAGGAGGGCGGTGTCACCCGAAGAGAGACTACTCATGCTCAGCACTAGTCTCTTTAACTACGTTGTCTCATTCATCTCTACAGCTCTATTATGAAGACATTGTCCCCATTTAAAATATGTTAATTTGAGGTCCAGTGAAATTCATATGGATAATTTTGACTCACTTTAAACCCAGGTATCCCAAAGCTTCTATTCATTCCTGTATCTATAATATGGTGGCAAGGATTATCTCCGGAAGCCTTTTCAAACCAAATCCAGTTCTGACACAAATATGCACACCAGGGTCTTGGTGTATAAAGATTTTTGGCTAGAAAAGCTCCCCTGGTTTTTGAGACTGATGATCTCTCAACCCCATCCACCGAGGGTTAAACACTAGAATCTAAAAAACACTATAAATGAACAAACAAAACAAAAACAAACTCATACAGAGAAACAAACTGATGGCTGCCAGGTGGGTGGGTGGGGGGTTAGGACGCTGGGTGAAAGAGCTGACGGGATTAGAAGTACAAACTGGCGGTTATGAACAGTCACGGGGACGTGAATTACAACACAGGGACCACGGTCAATGATACTGTAGTAACTGTGTACAGTGTCAGGTGGGCACTAGACTTTGCAAGTTACGCAAATGTCTAACCACTTTGCTAAATACCTGAAACAAATATATGTCAACTGTAATTGGAAAAAAAAAAAATGTGGCAAACAAGTAATCTGTCTTACAGGGCCATGTGACAGATCAAATAAAAATGTATGTCAAAGCCTACCATAACCCATAAAGTTAAATACAAAATACAGTATTAATAGTTGATATTTATTAAATATTACTAGGTATCAGGCGCCAAAACCAAACCAAACCAAAAAAACCCCACAAAAACCAACCAACCAAATATTCTCCCCAAAACCCCCACACCCCCCAAAATAAAAGTACCTCCATGTCTTATGATTTCACAATCATCTGTAACATGAAACTTGTAACAGCTCTGGATTATAGGTATGAGAATGACATAAAGAAACTTTCACGTAAATAGAGCTTTCAAAAAGGAATTCTTACCTTGAGGTTTTTTTCTTCTTGAAAAAGTACACAGACAAGTAGAAGTCCCGCACTGCAGCAACATATTCTCCCTGGAATTTCAAAATAGGTAACATTCACGAAAACAGTCAACCCTCTTTGAGAAGAAACACTCCTGTCACAAAAGTTAATATAGTAAAAGCAGTATTTTGCAGACTAATAGCATGTCAATATAAAACAATGTATTATAGTTTAGCTATGGATAGAATAATCCTACTTCAAAAATAATAACAGAAAATTAAAACAACTTAGGTCCTAAATCCTAAAACTAGGCTAATCTAGCTTCAGATGTAAAAGACAAGTACCATGATTTCACTTACATGTGAAATCGAATGAACAAAATAAAGAAACTAGAAAACAGACTCACAGATACAGTGAACAGACTGACATCTGTCAGAGGGGAGGCGGTTGGGAGCTGAATGAGAAAGGTGAAGGGATTAAGCAAAGGAAAAACCCCGCAGAGACGAAGACAACAGTAGATGGGCTGGGGGTGGGGGTAGGACAGAGTAACGGGGGGACAAACGGTGCCGGCAGGAGACTGACTTGGGGTGTGAACACACAGCACACAAACGATGTATTCAAGACCTGACACCTGGAACCCGCACACTTTCATTAACCAATGTCACCCCAATAAATTCAATAAAAATTAAAACATGATTTAATTTTTCTCATTAAGGCGTAATTTACATACAATAAAATGCAATTTTTTACGTATGTCTATAACCATGAAACCATCACTACAACCAAGATTTAGAACAGTTTCTTCACCTCTGGAAGGTTCCCTGTTCCTCTTTCCAGTTGTTGCTCAGTGCCCTGACCCTTGCCAGCAACTAGTGATTTCTATAACCATTTATTTCTCTGCCTGTTCTAGAACGCCATACAAACAGAATGGTATGATATATACTTTTTTGTCTGAACTCTTTAGCTCAACATCACTTTTCTGAGATTCACCCACACTCTTCTGTTTATCATTAGTTCCTTTTTATTAGGAAGTAGCATTCCAATGAATGAATAGATTGTATATATTCTCTTTGGTTATTTCCATTTTGGGGCTATTGATACTAATCATTGTTACACACGTCATTCTGTGGTCCTGTTGTCACTCCTCACCAAGGGGTGGGACTGTGGGTCACTGTGAAGGTGTCTGTTTAACTCTGCTCTGTATCTTGTCAGCACTCTGCTGTCAGTCTTTCAGTGTTAGCTGTTCTAGTGAACACGAAGTGGTATCTCACTGTGATTTTAACTTGCACTTTATAATGTTAGTCTTCCCTACTCTAAGAAATTAACTCTTTTCAGAACAAAGCCAAAATAATGCCATAAAACTTAAGACTGAAGAAATATGCCGCTGCAATGGCATCACTAGGCCTTCTGGTGGCACTCGATTTTAATAGTGATTATTAACAGGTGACGGCTACATAAACTGTAGCATGAACACCACACAGTCACTATTTCTGGTGAACATTTAAAGCGCCACTCATGCTGCAACATTAAGTGAAGAAAAGGATAGATACTAATTCAGTTTGGGAAAAGTTGTATTTATGTTCAGGGAAAAGTTCAGAAAGACTTGTCATACATCAGCACTGGTGAGATTTAATTTCATTATATTTTCCTGTAATCTCCAAATTTCCCCCACGGGCTTATTATTGTCAGGGAGGTCACGTTTTCTAAAGACACAGAGTCTAAAATGAGAAGATTCAAGTGGCTTTTATGTGGGACACACGAAGAAATCAACGCAAGTGCCAAAAACACTGATTGTATTTTGGACAATCAGAGCGTTCACAAGAGCAATAAAACAAACTATACAAGATTAGGATCGTCTTAAAAATCTTTACCATGAATACATGCTAAAGCAATGAAACAGACCTCTCAGTTACTAACAAAAATATTGTAACTCAAGGCAATACTAAATCTCTATAACAAAAAATGAGGAAAGATTGCAGGAAAGAGATTTTATGTACAAAAAACAAAACCAACAAAAGGAATTTTACCGCGTTTCCAAAGGCAATGCACTTGGGTGACTGGTTTATGTAATCCAAAACAAGGGAGGGCTCCTCAGTTTCTACTTCCTGGCTTGTTGATTTGGGCAGTTTCACTGAAACCAGCTGAAACGCATCTAGCCGAAGGAAGCAATATTAATGTAAAGCTTCTCTGGAGAAAGTGAAGATGTGCATTCATTCACATGAAAACTGTTAACCAGTACTCTAGAATCCGTTTGATGCTAAGACAATAATTCTAGGCCACCTTGAACAAAATGTACCTTAAAGCTAGGCTCTTCCTTTGAATACACAAATTTAAAGGAAAGTCTAGTTCCTCAACTCATGCATACATGCTCCATATATGTAGAAACAGAAAATAATTTGTTCTACTGGCACGTTCTACATTCCAAAGCATTAAGCTGAACTCTAAAATGGAGATGGAATATGACTGGTGAACTTAACAGCCAAAAGCACCTAACCAATTGCGTTTTTAGAAATGCTGTGGGCTTGCCACACATTCACAGAATAAACCTCCTTTTCTGTAACATTGACATGCTGCTTCTCTTTACATCCCCATTAAAAAAAATGTCTCCCTGCGGGGCAACAACTGTATCCTCCTATACTTTATAATGAACATAAAATTCAGCAACACACTGATCGACCATGTTCCTGTTTCCCAGCCTCATTATACGCTCTGAACTCTGGTTCTTCTAGCTTTCTCAGTCATCTCAAACTTGACATGCCCAACCCTGAACTCTTGATTTTCCTTTCTAAAATTCACCTTCCCTTACGGTGCCCACTGCAGGAAACGGCACCACAACTTACCTAGTTGCTTAGACTAACTAAATCCTGGAGTCATCTTCAACTTCTCATTTCCCACAGTAAACCCTAGTTGGCTGTATCCTCAAAAGATATCCAGAGTTCAATCATATCTCACCTCTGCCACTCCTGCCTAACCTAAAGCCATGATCACGTTTCATATTTTAAGTGTTTGAAGAAATGGCAGTTCTCCCTACTTCTACCTTTGTCCTCCTCTAGTATTCTCAATGCAGACGCCAGTGATTTTATCACACCTAAGTCAGAGCATGTCGTTCTGCTCAAAACCCTTCAATGGCTTTTTATCTATTCAGAGTAAAAGCCAGTCCTTCCAATGGCCTACAAGGCTCTACATTCTCCCTTGGCTCACTCCAACCCAGCCTCCCTGCTGTTCCTCAAACACGCCAGGAATACCCAACTGGGAAATCATGGGCTGAGTATGAAGAGTGGTAACCAAGTATGAGTGATAAGCAGAATCACCTGGGGAGATACTGAATCTTGAACTAGTGAATCAATTAACTGTCAGTCAGGGAGACTAGGAATCTGAATTTTTAATAAGCATGCGGATAGACATTAAGAATCCATGTATTTATATACAAAACAAAACCTAAATATTGAAGAGTGTTACCTTTAAAGTAGCCATTTGGGAAGGCAACTTAATTATTTACAATGCTGCCATTTCCAGAACATTTTTTGGAATATCCTTTAGAGATGGTTTAAAGGCTACATAAGAAAAACTGAACCTACTATTTATTTGTCCCTTCATGTGAAATTTTGATAAAACACATGATATATAACAATTTGCAGGTTTGTTCTAGCCACCCCCCTAAAAAACCCCAACAACCCCGCCGCCCCCCACCACACATACGGAATCACGGAAAGGATTCACTTAGCTAATGAGCTGTGAGCCAACCTAGCTGCCTGCCCAGTAACCATCTCAAAGCTGCTTTGTACTTTGAATTCTGAATACAGCATTTTTCATGAAGGACAACATGGGGTGCAGTGGCATTCTGGAATATGAGGAACTATAAAATGCAAAGAGCCACTCAATGCTATACAAAACAAAATAAATTAATTACATTGTACCTGGTTTTTCTTTTTTTATTATAACAAAGACAGAATCCTCAGCATGGGCATGAGTGAAGAAGGCATGAAGTTTACATCCAACAATGAAAGTCTGAAAGATGAAAAGCACTATATTGTTAATTGTCTGTCCTCCCCATCTACCTACCCCCTTGCCCTAAAACCTAAGTTCCATAAAGGGCAGGGATTTTTATCCACTTTGCTCACTTGTGTACCACCAGTTATCAGAAGAATACCTGGCACATGAAGATACTCAGTATGTATTTGTTAAGTTAAATAACCTTTTAAGTGCATACATATAGATCCAGCTGTTTCTTTTTAATGGTTGTATAGTATTCTATTGAATAATATCAAATTTTAACTGATATCAAAGTTATAATCAATTTTTCTCATACCATAAACAATGCTTTAAGAACTACATCTATATGACATTATTTCATCAAGAAATTCCTAAAGGTGAGATTGCTGGAGCAAGGATATTCATTTGCAGTTTTATTCTCATTGATTGTGTTCAAAGTCATGTTTCTCTACACTTTACCTATCACTAGATTTTTTTAAATTTGCAATTGAAAAATGCTGGGTCATCTATTTTAATTTGCATTTCTTTAGTTATTGACTAATGAGGTTAAGTATCTCTTCATGTTTATCGGTAAAATGTCTTCCAGTTTTACTGCTCATTTTTTGTTAGAAGTTTAAAATCTTTAAATAGTCAAATTTATCTTTTATGGTATGTGAATTTTATCACTTGTTTAGGAGTGCTCTAAGGATTAGGCCTCATAAAAAAATAATATCCCTGGCTGGTGTAGCTCAGTGGATTGAGTGCGGGCTGGGAATCAAAGGGTTGCCGGTTGGATTCCCAGTCAGGGCACATGCCTGGGTTGTGGGCCAGGTCCCCAGTGGGGGCCATGTGAGATGCAACCATACATTGCTGTTTCTCTCCCTCTCTTTCTCCCCCCCTTCCCCTCTCTCTAAAAATAAATAAAATCTTAAAAAAAAAAAAAGGGAGTAATATATCTGTCATTAACTTATGCTGCCATGCCTGTCACTAAAATGTTGCCATTCCTTTTCACATAATAAAAACGGAAGATTAATCCACGTACCTTTATTAAAATGCCATCTATATAGTCCCACAGTTTAATTGTGCCATCAAAGGAACAAGAATACAGCTAAAAGGGTAAAAACAGTACAAAATTGATTAAAAAATAGAACTTATTAAGGTATCAAATGAATTAAGTGTGATACAGAAGGCATTCTGTTCATTAATTCATTATTCGCCTTAGTGAGATCAAGTCATTCATATTGTTTTTGCAAAATTTATACTGTTTATGACAACCTTATCGCAGCTCCTTGGAGAAAGCAGATCCATTGATTTAAAGTTTTAATTAAAGCCCTGGCCTGGCAGTTCAGTTGGTCAGAGCATCATCCCAATATGCCAAGGCTGAGGATTCAATCCCTGGTCAGGGCACATGAATGGTGTTTCTCTCTCCCTCTTTCTTTTCTCTAAAAATCAGTAAATAAAAAAAAAATTAAAGATTAAAATGGGGGGGGAAGTCAACCCTCTGTCTTCGAGAGGGAGATGGTAAGGTATCGACATGAAAAGCACTAAGAGTTTGTTGCTATTTTCCTTTTTTACGAGCAGAACTGCTTTCACCTTACGTGGGCATTAAAGGAGTGCTTCTCAAATGATCTCAAAGTGTCTGGTTGTGGTTTCTTTTTTAAATTTCCACCCATCAAAGACCAAAGCTTCTGTAAAATACAAGAGAAGTTATTATGTACTTGGATGCTCTAAAGCTTTGGGACACTCAATTTCTCTACTTGTCCTGCTGCAGACCGGTCACCAGCCATCTGTGGCACTGGCCTGTGAACTACACTTTGGCAGCACCAGAAGGCCTTAGTAAGGCATTTCTATTCTGTCCCAGTGGGCACTGCATTTTTTTGTTACTGGTATTATGAAAACACTTTGCTTATGTTTATAAAGAATTTTAGTTTTTTTTAAAAGGGAAGTGGCAATCAAGGTTTCTACCAATGAGAATATGGAATTATAAAGATAAAAAATGATGAAGAAAATATTATCTACCCAAGTAAATGATTTACATTGAGTTAAAAACACATATCACAATTAGTACATATAACCTGAGAATCATAAACATGGGTTAGTAAAATATAATAAGGCAGCCCTGGCTGGTGTAGCTCAGTCGGTTGAGAGTGGGCTGGGAACCAAAGGGTCCCGGTTCGATTCCCAGTCAGGGCACATGCCTGGGTTGCAGTCCAGGTCCCTGTGAGGGCCATGTGAGAGGCAACCATACATTGCTGTTTCTTTCCCTCTCTGTCTCCCTCCCTTCCCCTCTCTCTAAAAATAAATAAAAATAAAATCTTAAAAAATATATATAATAAGGCAAATATATAATTACTGTCAGAACAATGGTTAGACAAATACTGTGACTCCAAAGTCCACAAAATCTCTGGCACCCATCACCTCTCCTCAACCAAGCCTGTTGTTAAAGAGGTCCTCCTCTAATTTTATTAGATTTTCAGTTCCATGAAATAGATCTTTTATGCAATATGTATATAGTTTTTCATTTTGCTATAAAGCTTAGTTATATAGATGTCACAAACTCCAATTTTAATGAAAGGGTATTTCTGCTACAAAAAACAAACAAACAAACATTCAAATGCTATATATAACCATAAACTGTTTTCTCAAATCCTCAGAGGACAGAAAGGATAAAATGTGCTTGAACGCTGCAGAAAAGCTACTTAACTCATCTTTAAGAGTAGCTCATTTAGTTTTGGAAAGAAAAGATCAATGTTACTTTATGCCCTCCTTCCCTTGTGATAATGCAATGAATAACAATGCAAACACACTTTTAAATCAAGCAATAACTTCCAAGTTGGCTGTGACTAATCTAGAAAGGTGGAACTTGATAAAAAACTAGAGTAAGAGTAAAGTATTCTTGAGAATAGTAGCTTTGCTGTAAGTTATGATCAACAGAATTAAAATGACCATTTCTTATTCTTGAATTTTGAGAAGAGCTGATTTGTGGAGGGAGATCCAAGTATCTCCTAAAATTAACTGGTTGATCCACGGATTAAAGAAGCCCTTCTTTTTGTCCAGATGATGTCCTTAAGGTTAGGTGACGTCTGCATTAACACTAAGAAGCCTCATCTCTAAAGGAACAGATCTACAAAATCAGTATCTCTTGGTCAACATTAATTTAAAAAAAAAAAAAAAAAAAAAAAAAGTGTTCCAGAAACAAAGAGTTCAGATGTCACATTAGTTTGAGGAACACCAAACACTGTTTGCCCTTTTTAGATATTCACAATGCATATAAAGGAACTGAGAAGACCTACAATAAAAAAATTCACTTATATGTCAAACCCAGAATTTCAGAAACTCATACAGATAAAAACCCCTTCAGTGAAGTAACAGCTATTATCATTCTTGTAACAACTGATTCACAGAATACACCACAGACAATGCAGTTGTGGGCTGTGACTTGATTTTAGTAATTAAAAATAAGTGAAAAATATCCTGATTCAGAAAATCGACATAGTTCTTTCCCAAATCGTTACTTGGAAGGCTTCTCAGTCACATTCAATTCAAATTTTTATGGTAACATAAAGCCAATATTAAAACATGCAATTATAAATCATTTAACACCTGTAGATGGTTGTTGGGGTTGAGCTGGATTCCCGTCACCAGATTTCTGTGCCCTTGCAGTACGTGTACACATTCTTCTGTAGCTGTGCTGTAAACTTTAACAAAGTCTCCAGAGACACAGAAGATATACCTGGAAATAAGAGAGAAAAGTAAGTTTCACATACTTTATAGGTAGTAAAATCTCTTATTGTCCATGAAAAATACAACATGCAACAAAGGTTTCTTTCAAAACAATAGTTTAAAAGCTGTACATTTAAATTTGTGTGCTGTTTAAGTCTATGGGGACATCTAAGACTGATTAGTTCATTAACTCGGAAAAGTATATTAATGAGGACACAGTTTTACCTATCACAGGTTCCATGGGCAGAGGCTCTGTGGAATCATCTAGTAAAAACAGCTGACTTAACCGAGCCGTCTCGCACTAATGGATGCAGACACTGTGCTATGCGCTATCAGCGCTTACTCTTCCGCGGTTCTGCTAACAGCTGCATATCCCCACGTCCCCCAGCTTTCCATTGCTCACTGGGGACACCAGCTTACAAACACTAAGTCAAAGGTTCTCTCTAGTAAGTGAAATCTATTGTATAGCAGAGTACAAAGACATTATGACAGTTCTTTTCTTGTTAAAATGCTAGTTTTGCTTGTCTTTCTGGATTTGCGGCTTTCTTCCACGTAACAGAGGTCACTAAATTATTAAGAGTGATAAAGCTGGGGTAATACTTGTTTGACTATCTTCCTGATGTAACCATAGGACAAATACAGAAATGACAATCTTCTGGTATCTATCAAATAAAATAAAGTTTGCTTTGTGCCAATCACATTTAACACTGTACACACGGCACAGTGTTTTTCCATACGCCGTAGAAGGTACAAACCTCAGAACCCTTAAGGCTGATCTCTCTCCTCTGTGATCCCAAAGCGTCCTGTGCATGACTTGATCCTGGTACTTTCATATTGCATTGAAATCACTTGTTTACATATCTATCTCCCTTACCTGCTTACAGGATCTTACAGGCCAGAGGTATTACTTTGATTCCGAATGTCCAATCTAGTTTGTTGAACAGAACTTGCCTGAACCTCAAATGTTTTTATTAACTGGATAAAATGAACCAATAAACAATTATTATAAAGTAATATAAAAGTAAATATTCTGATGCTGAATGGCATAACTACTATTTTATCAATGCTAAGACACTTGGTTTTTCACGTGTTCATCTCTCTGAAATCGGGTTGTATCTTGTAAGTGCTGTAGCCAGGAGTCAGTCACAACACGGTTTTGTGCAACTGTCAAGTAAGATCAAAGAAATATGAGAACTGAAACATCTGGGGTACGTGGTCTCCCCACTGGCTGGAGCTTCCTTGCCATTTCCCTGAGTAGCTTTGTTCAGTCTTAGCATTTCCAGCCTGGACCTCTCTTAGGACTTTCTATTGTCTCCAGGTGTGGCCCTTAAATTCATCTTTCTTATTTGTATGAGATGAATTTTGCCAATCTGACCACATCATGTACTCACCACCTTTAGGATGTGATCCAATCTTGTAAGGCCTTCGGTGGTTTGATCCCGGTCTGACTGGATCTACTGTTTCATTTAACAGCGTGTCAAGTGGTTCACAGCTCCAACCACCTTCTCCCCTCCCAAGACATATTCCATTAGTATCAACAAATAGGTCCCTTAGACAGTGCTTCCTGAAGATGGTAGTGAAGACTGTTTGCCAAGAAAACTCCCCGTAAATCAATTCTGATATGATTCCCCAAAGGAAGGGAATTTCCTCTCTGTGATCCTCAGCAGAGAATGGCTTTAACTATTTAAATGCAAGCCCCAAAAGGAAACTCTCCACGTCTTTGAATATTCTGCTATGTACACTCTTTCCTTCTGACTATTCCTTTAAGATTCAGCTCAGGGGTTCCGCTACAATCCTTCCCTCTCCTTCTCATTCCAGATCAGCACCAGTCCCAATGTGCTTCTATTAGATGGCGGGCTTAGCTCTATTGCAATATTCACCATGTGGCATTATGAAAGACTTCCCCTAACAGACATTCCTGAGGGGAGGAATTATGTGTTCACTTATTATAAATAATAACAGAAGTATGGTAAGGTACAAAAAATGCATTTTTAAGAAGTCAAACACAAATGGGTTTGAATGACAGCTTTACCATGTACTGGCTGAATGACATTGGAGAATTTACTTAACCTCCCTAAACCTCACTATTAGCCATTATATAATGCAAATAACACTTTTTTCTCAGTGTTATTATGAGGCTTAAATGAAACAATGCATGCAAATGCAAGCTTAGCCCACAGAGCAAACAATAAATGCTTCTGTAAAATAAGGATAATACCCTAAACCTTGCAGACAGAAATGTGTGCAAAGCACCCATTACAATGCCTATCACACAAGACTCAATCGTCTTTGATGATGAAGCAGAGGAGTAAGAAGTTAGGGATGTTCTCAAGCAGGAATCTGGATTTAAATGAAGCCCTGAAGGATATGTGATTTAAGGACTGGGAAAGAAAATGAACAGCAATGTAAGAAAAAGCAGGGAAATAATTAACATGGTACCTAAGAGAGACAGAACACACATACCTATGATATAAGCAACATGTGCACAAAGGGTAGTATCAGGAAACACAACTAGATAAACTGAGTTGAACTAACTGGCCCTAAAGGCTAGACAGAAGAAGGCAATAAAAGACTGTTACAGGGTTCTGAGCTAAGACTAGAAATAAGGGTTAGGTTAATGTTATCACTGTAACACTTTAGAAAATTATTACAGCAGCAGTATCCAAAATGGTCTTCAAGGTAAAACTATTCTAAGTAAGGGACACAGCTTTGTGATAATTTAGGAATTAAAAAGGCAAGAACGACCCATATTTTTAGATTAAGAAACTTGCAAAAGTCACACACTGGAAAAACAGGTTTTGCACCCAGGTCAGGACCAGGGCTTATGTATGCTTTTATTCCGCAGACTCTAATACCACTTTTCACGCAAAGCTCCAAAAGGTTGCCAAAATGTCTTTTGGGGGTGGGTGGGCAGGGAAGAGTGGAGAAAGAGAAACCGTGAATATTCTGTAATTCCGAGTCACGGGTCCGCCCCCTAGGCCCCTCAATCTACCTGCGCAGGTAGAACGTCGGGGGAGAGGGACTCGCGCCCCAGCCTGCGTTGACACGGGACTAAAGGGTTTCTCACGCCTCTCGGCAAATAGGCACCAGCTCCCGCCCGCGTGCCGTGGGGTGTCCCGCACGCGCGCCCCTTTGTTGAGACCAGGTCTGCCTGGACGCCAGACAGTTCTTACCCCGCCCCCGGGACTCGCTCACACCCCTCGGCCCGCACACAAAGCGCAGTGGCCCCCTACTTTGAATCCGCAGAGAACACCGGTCTTCTGTAATTCAACTCGCTGCCGCCACAACGAACCACGCGGAGACTCTCCTCCTCCACCATCTTCACGCAAACGCAGGAACTCCCGATGGTGGCCCCGCCCCGGACTTCCTTCACGGGGCCGGGTGATAGGACCGGAGTCCACGAGATACACGCAGGGCTCCTCTAGGTCTGCGTCTCTATGGTAGAAGCCAGCGCCTGTGCTGCCATCTTTTGTTTGGGCAACGTCAAATTAGAATTCAAGTAAAAGCGACACAGACATAGAGACAATGAATTTATATTGGCACCTCTAAACTTTTACTCAGAACAGATAAATTTCCCTCCGGCCTCGTCAAAAGCCCTGATCTAAAGCTTTTTCCGCCGGAAGGGAAAGCTGGGCAATAACGAATCACGTGACTTCCAGTTCTACTCTTTCTATTTCTTCCCTTCCCTTAACTACGACGCAGGCGCTAAGAAATGACGCCAACGTTTCGTGTCTATTTGTTTCTCTGAGGCGCCCCTGAGTTCAGGGGATGAGCTCAACTATTTCTATTTTTTTTTTGCACAGTTGTGTGCTTTTTTCTTTAGCCGTCCTTTGTCCCATTCCTCTGAACATAGTACACTTTTCTATTCGAATGTACCTACCACTCCTCGTGTGTTGAAATTTACCACATCCCTTCAGTTCTGGACACGAATGGTTGATTGGGAGACCTTATATGTGAGACAATGCAAGGGTTCCCTGTCCTGTTACTTCTCATGGAAGAGAGATGGTAAAATAGGCTAACAGACTAAATAATCACAGAGTGTGTGATGAGGAAAATGAAACAGTAAAACAGTAATATGAGGGATGATAGTTTTCTCTGAGGACGTTTAGTTTTAATCTGAGGAATATGTTCTAAAGTTGTGTGGGTAAAAATAATTTTTAAAAGTAGTTCAACATTAATGCAGATTCGAGGTAAAATAAACCTATACAGAAATATTATTAGAATGGTCCCAGTCCATTCTACAACCCATGAATATTTCTCCACCATTAAGATTTCGGTTTGTATGCTTCCCGATACTTTTTTTTTATGTGTAGAAAAGCACTCTTCAGTGCAAAGCACTACAGATGTTTTTCTCTTGAGTGTGAAATCTTATACACACACACATAGAGATCTTACTTTTTAATGTCTGCATAGTATTTCATAGAGTAAATATACTAAAATAATTTTCTCAAATGTGGCTATTCAGTCATTTCCGTTTTTTAAAAATGGCAAATAGTGCTATAGGACACATAAGTTTGATGGAGGAGAGACTCCTAGAATAGGTATTGCAGGGCTGAAGGATATCTGCATTTTTTATTTTATAGTACAAAAAAGGGGAATGTTTAGTTTTTTAATCTAAAGTTTGGGGAAAATCCACAAGGAGAGGGAGTATTATAAGAGAATATGATTTCTAAAGAAGAAATTAGGAGGGAAGAGTACTATGAAATGATGTAAGACAAACAAAATTAACTATTAATTGCTAATAGTTAAACTATTAGATACCTCCCTAGGCTTTTGATAGAAAAGAGCAAGGAAATGTTTGGCTCATTTGTTGAAAAGGGCAGCTGAGCATCTTTGACAGGTCCCATATTGTCTCTAGCTTATTGCTTTTCTTTCTGAGTCCTAACCAGAATCATTATCTTTAAAAGTTCCTTAATGGCAAATATTGACTTTTTCTGGCACACACTTAAAGTCTTCCAGCTTCTACCCTTACCTAGTTTCAAAACCATTTCCACGTTTTTAGGTATTTGTTAGTACAGCAGCATCCTGTTCTTGGTAGCAAAATATTAATAGGGATTTTCGGAAAAAAGGAACCAATAAGATTAATTAATTAATGAAAGGATTTGGCACACTCAATGGTGGAGGCTGAGAAGTCCCATCATCTGTAATATGCAAGTTGGACACTCTGGAAAGCAGGTGGTGTATAATTCAGCCTGAGGGCCTGAGAACCACAGGAGCTGATGGTGGAAATCTAGTCCAAGTGCAGAAGAAGACCGATGTGCCAACTTGGCAGTCAAGTGGAGAGGAAATGAATCCTCCATCTCTCCTCCTTCTGTTCTATGTGGGCCCTGAATGATGCCCACCCATACTGGGAAGGCAATCTGTTTTACTGAGTCCTCCACAGATTAAAGTGTGAATCTCATCCAGAAATACCCTTATTGACAAACCTAGAAGTAATTTTTATCCAAATATCTTGGCACTCCATGACCCAGTTGAGCTGATAGATAAAGTTAACCATTATGCCAGGCAACCACTCTGTATTTCTACAGTTTTGCCTTATCCAGGAAGCTACATAAAACTGTTACATAGTATGTAACCTTTTGAGTCTAGCTTCTTTCATTTAGCATAATGCATTTGAGATTCATGTTGTGTAGATCAATGGTTTCCTCCTTTTTTTCTTTTTAATTGCTGAGTGCTTTTCTGTTGTATGGATAATCCATAGTTTATTTATTCATTCTTTTGTTGAAAGATGTTTGTTTTTTTCTCTCAATTTTGGAAATTATGACTGTTATTGCTCTAGACCTTTGTAGGTTTTTCTGTGAGCATACGTTTTATTTCTTTAGGATTGCTGGGTCAAATGATATGTTTAAATTTTTAAAAAACCACTAGACTGTTTTCCCAGAGTTCTCTACCATTTTGCATTCTAATCGGTAATGTAAGAAAGTTTTAGTTGCTTCACATCCTTGTCGGCATTTGGTGTTGTCAGCATTTATATTTTAGCCATTATGACAAGTTTGTAGTGAGATTTGTTTTAATTTTCACTTAACTAATGATTGATGATGTTGGTCATCTTTTCATATGTTTATCTCCCCCACCTACCCCAAACAACCCAATAGAAAAATAGACAAAGAATATTAGCAGAAGGGCAAATCCAATAGCCTACAAACATGTTTTCAATCACAGTGAAGACATAATCAAGAACAAGATATACAAAGTTTGAAAATAAGGGCAGGAAAAAATATGACAGAAAAATGATATAAATGAAATGTAGATTTAGTAATATGTGTCAGTATAATTTAGAGAAAAGTCTTTTAAAGGATCAAAGAAATATGTTTATATTTTAAAATACATTCCATTAAGAAATATGAATCCTGAACACTTAATAATTTACCAACATAGCTTCACACTACATAAAAAAAGACTGATAGAAATTAAGGTGCAATTGGTGATCACAAATCAACTGATAAAGTGGTCAGAAAGTAAAGATGTACAATGTATCAATAACACAATTAGCCAGATGGATCTAATTTACATACATAGCCAACAGACAACATGCTTTCTTCCCCAACCACCCACCACAAAATGCACAAAACAGACCATCGTTTAGATCGTAAAGACTATTTAAATAAATTCCCAAAGTGCGGGACAACGTGCAGGCCATATTTACTGACTACAGTTCAACAGAATTAGAAATTTAAAGCTAAGTAATGGCCAAGAGAACAAGGAAGAAACCGAAACCAAATTACCCATTTGGAAATAAAAACTTTTCCCTAAATGACTGAAGTTAAAAAATAATCAAAATAGAGCATAGCACTAATAAAATAAACGATGAAAACACTAACTTAAAACTGCAAAGAAAGCAACCTCAGAGGAAAATTTGTATCTAAATGGCATTTATTAGAGCATTAAATGATTGAAAGTTAATTACTAAGCTTTTATCTTAAGAGGTCAGGATGGGAATAACAAGATAAATCTACTTAAGAGTTCTCTCTAACATATTCCACTGATGCTTCTATTTAATGGAAGAATATTATTCATTTTTTTGGTTGATACCTAATTTTTAATCCTAACATTTGGATAGATCCTCATATTGATTTTTTATCAGACAGAGAAAACCTTGCCTATAAATTTTACTTGTATACAAAATATACAAATTAAAGAAAATAATTTAATAACTAATGTTGCTGTGTCTTATTGCTACGGAGTCTGGAATGGGACATTTTTTTGGCATCATTAGGTCCCAGGAATCAGCTTGAGAGTTGGAGGAGATTAAAGGCAAACCATTGCTACTTTGCATGGTAATGCAAAGAGCTATTTTTTAGTGAGCAGAAACATCTGTGTATATTATGTCAAATTAAGAAAATGTTTTCATCAACAAGATGAATTGTCTTTGTGTTTCTCTGAGAATTACCATGTTTCCTTAGGAGGGTTGTGTGTAAGCTTCCCTCGTGATTTTGCACACGCAAAGACTGAGGAACTGTTATTTGAACCTCACTCTGGAGAGCCTTAACTCTTCATGATGCACTGTAAATTCGTTTTTATGAACAAATCAGTATAGCTTCCAATTGTATATGACCCACAACAAGCTTTCTATTTTTCTTAAATATTTTACATCAACCATTTAAAGCAAATAGACTCAATGCTGGATTTACTTTTACCTGGACATCCAGTGTCCCACCTTGTAGCTGTCTCAGTCCTTCATTCCGTTGCCTGATGCCACCGCTCACCAACGCACTCTTCATTACACTCTGCTGTGACAAGGGCCTGTGAGCCTCGATTTCTCCTTCCTTCTTCTTTGTTAGACTTCTTCCTCCATACAGTTTACACCCATCCCCCCAGAACAGAAAATCTCAGGAAGATATTACGAAGAAGGTTTCACATCTTCTCAGATTTAGTCATCATCCTTTTTAATATTTAATTACTTATTTTTACCCCTGGACGTTTGGCAGTTATTTGCTGGCGGACTTTAATTTCAGGGCTCTGTTACCTTACATTAGTTACTCAGGGTGAGGGATTAGAGGATCTAAGCTGCCAGACTATTCTCAGTTTGGGAAGTAAATTATTTCATGCAAACTCATAGACATTTACGTGTCAGAGGGATTATACCTAAAATGGGGTAAAAATGCATGATATATTGAATCAATGGCTCCCCATGGCCTGTAGGCCAAAATCCAGGCTTCTTGACCTGGCAATAAAGGACTACCACAGATTGTCCTGATTTACCTTTCTAATCTACCTTTTCTCAACTCTACGAACCTTACTACGGGTATGGTCCCCCTAAGCATTCCATGATGATTTTAGATCCATACTTTTATTTAATGTTATTTGTACCTGAAACGCTGTCTTGTTTTTATTCTGAATACCTAAATCCTTTCCAAGAGCCTTAAAACTTCTTAATTGTTACATGAATATTTGCATATATCTTCCAGCTTTTCCGATTTGTCTTTGTTTTATGTTAACAGATATATGCTCTTTGTAGGCAAGATGATATATTTTTCTTCTAGAGATCATCATGCAATGAATGCTCTCTGCATATTATGGGAAAATACTACATATTCCTAAAGTCTTTAATAGTATTTGCATACCAGAGATTGGAGTTTACGATGGTGACTTCAGAACTAGGTATGAACGTTAGCATTCGAAAACTTAAAGTACAACTGCAAAAATACTGGCATACCACATGGTGGCAGCAAAGGTACATCATTATTTTTACAGGTTTTGTATACACTTCAATCTGCCAGAAATTGTAATTATCCTGTTAGTGCATTGAAAAAATATTTTAAATGTAAAAGTAATAAGTAAGCTAAGTAGGTTATGGAATGAGAATTTTTAAATAAAAGGAAATTAAAAAAGATCTTTGGATTTTTGATTGTCTTTATTTACAAAGCAAGCATCTCTTTAAATTCTAGAACTCTTCTGTAGTGTTTTGGAATCAGATTCCTCTTCCCTCCTTGTTTTATCCCTCTCTCCTCGGAAAGTTTCATGAGCATGGAGCTGATCTTTGACATTTGGGTTTTGAGTCTGGGGTCATTAGTGACTCACAGGCTGTGTAGAAAGTGGACCTATACATATTCCAGCTGTTGATGGTACATGTAGTTCTTTTGCGGACAGGCTTCTTAGGCATGTTGCCGAAGTTTAATTTCCATGTGTAAAGTCATACTTAAAGTATGTAAACTGAAACAGATGTTAGTACTCTGAGAATGCATTTGGTGCACGAAAGCACAGTTCCTTAGCCTCTGCCTCCACCCCCACTTGATTTTGAAAGCTCTTTTGAATAGAAAAAGGCCTCTGGAGAACCAGAGAATCTAATATCTTTGACCCCTAAATTAGTATGCAGCAATTCATTCCTGGGAAACAGTTGCCCCAAATAAATGTTAAATTCTGCTTTAAACTTCCTTAATTGTATGATTTTCTTTCCTTCCCTAGAAGCTTTGTTCTTTAATTAGGAAGCTATTCACTCTAATAATGCACGTTTTCTTAAAACCAAACTATATCTTACTTGTATTATCATTTAAATAATAACTTTGAACTTTCATTTACGTAAAGATTAGCAGTCAAGGCCGATGTTCATGCTACACCTACTCACCTTCTCACTGCTGTGGTGGCAGATGTTAAAGCGTTGTGTTTGAAAGTCTTCCAATATCTGAATTATGTTGGTCGTTGTTAATAAATGTAGTACACATTATCATTTGCGCTCCCAGTAATTTTCCAAAGAAAAAAAGAGTTATGAGAAACAGCATCTAATCACTTTCTTTGTATCTTCTTCCTCTATCCTTTTCTCTTTTCAAAGATACTTATTAAAGGTTTACCTCAGGTACTGTGCTAGGCTCAAAAAAGGAATTTTTTTTGACAGATGCAGGTCTTAAGGAATAGTTACTATAACTTAGAAAAGAAGCACATATTAAAAATTTCTGACAGCACAGAAGAGCCAACCCCAAACTGTGGAGAAGTTAAGAAGGCTTTGTAGAAGAGATGATGTTGGAGCTGGGCATTGGCGATGGAGGGGGTTTCTCTAGGCAATGTGGTGGGGGGAGCAGATTTTCTAGGCAGCAGAGAGGATGCGTACTGGATTTGTGGAACATGTATAACTCCGGTATGGTTTTCTTTCTTTCTTTCTTTCTTTTTTTAAAAAATAATTAGTTTATTGTTGTTCAATTACAGTTGTCTGCATCCTCTCCCCTCCCCTCCCCCAACCCACTCTAACCCCACCTCCCTCCCCTGCCTCCCTCCTCCTCCTTGGTTCTGTCCATGTGTCCTCTATAGTGGTTCCTGAAAACCCTTCTCCCCATTGTCCCCTTCCCCCTCCCCCCTGGCTATTGTTAGATTGTTCTTAATTTCAATGTCTCTGTTTATGTTTTGCTTGCTTTCTGCTTTTGTTGATTATGTTCTAGTTAAAGGTGAGATCATATGGTATTTGTCCCTCACTGCCTGGCTTACTTCACTTAACATAATGCTCTCCAGTTCCATCCAAGCTGTTGCAAAGGGTATAAGGTCCTTCTTCCTTTCTGCTAGATACATGGTGGTGGGGGACTAGGTGATGAGAGTAGAAAGAAGGGCCAGATTTAGTTATATCTAAAGGCTTGGGGATGTAAATGCAAAATCTTTCTTTAAACATTTGTGATTATCGTTTAACGTTTTGTTGCATGTTTTGATTTATGATAAAGTTTTATACGTTACTTCAAGGTGAAATATATGACCTTTTTTCTGCATAGTAAAAATTAAGATAGCTATCATAATAGCTAATGTTCTTAAGGTTAGTGAGTTACTGTCTACATGTATCAGTAAAATGCATCAATTGAGTAAAAATTTATGCAATTCCATGTATATTACATAACTTTTGCTTTGCTTGAATTTGTCTTTATATTTAATCGTTCAAGTTCATAGATATTTAGCTTCTAGACTAAGAAGTAGAGCTTTTAGCCCTGGCTGGGTTAGTTAGAGCAATGTCCCAATACACAAAGGTTGTGAGTTTGATCTCTAGTCAGGGCACATATAAGGAGCAACCAATGAATTCATAAATAAATGGAACAACAAAATAATGTTTCTCTCTCTCTCTCCCTCTTCTTTCCTCTCTCTCTCTAAGAATCAATAAATAAGAAAAAGAAGCAGAGTTTTAGTGAAAAATGTGTATTGTGCATTTGTATAATTGTAATACAGGTGTATAATATAATGTGGTGTTTGTAATTAATTCATAATTTGACCTTTATTAATGGCCAGCTTGGCTAAATGATAGCTCTAGTATATATTAAATGCAACAGGAATGATTTAATTGTCAATATAGTATTTTCCTCAAAAAGTAAAACCAAATTCAAAGTGTTTGTGGAGAAACTTATCTTCAACAAATAAATTTCATGTTATATTCTAGCTTTTAGAATCACTGATGGAAGTGTTTCAGTAGCTGTTTTTTTACATACACAATACTGTTTTACTCTTTTATAAAAATAGGTTACATCTTCTACTTCTGGTTTTAATATTTGCTTTATTCTCAAATCATATATCTTTTGATCTTGACATTGCAGTCTTAGTTATGTTGAAATAAGTGATGGTATTTGTTGGGACATATGTGGATGTCTTTAAGAATATTATTAGAAATTTAGCCTGAGAATATTTTATGTATCTTATTTTTCTATTGGATCAGAAAAAAACATACTTCTAAATGCAGAGGGAAGCATTCATATTGCTGTCTTCCATTTAGTTCCTGATATTGAACTCCCTCTTTATTTTTTTTTTAGCCTGAATTGTAATTCTAAAACAAACAGATTCTAAATGCTCTACTTTCCATTTTAAAGTTTCCATCAAACTGTGGTCATGGAGTGGATAGAAAATTACTACGACATTCTTTAGGTTTTTTAGCCTTCTTGAGTGATTTCATAAATAAACAGTAAAGCTTCAGTAATTTTATTTATGAAACCCACTTGAAAAAATAATTGGCTAATACTATTGTCAGAAATAAATTCAATCTTATAAAGGGGTGTTACAAAGACTGTCTTTTTATTTTTTACATTAAAATAATTCTATCTTTAGGATGAAGTGAATAGTTTTTAAAGTATTAATTGTTAGTTTTATACTGGATCTTGCAATTACTTAAGGATTCCTCGCTTCCCAATTAGAAGTAGAATCTGTCATCTCTAGGACTTCTCAGAGACAATATTAAGGAGAAACTAAAGATAATTCCCTTGTTTTATTAACCTCTTACAACCACAGGTGGCAAGCATGAGGTCCGTGGGCCTAATCCGGCCCTCCACCTTTTTTATCCGGCCTGGCACCTTGTTCCTACCCGGCAGCAGTGCTGAGCTCAGTGCTCCCAGGTAAGGAGTAGTTATATTTAGACAGTCCTAACATTACATTCGGCCTTTTGAGGCAACCTTGAGGCTGATGTGGCCCCCGTGAAAATGAGTTTGACACCCCTGTCTTACACAATACTGTGTAACACTGCTAATTGAGCAATTATCTGATTTACAAGGGCAGTGATTTTCAACTGGTGTGCTGCAAGAATGTTTAAAACACGCAATACCTGACTATTTAGTCAGGGGAGCTGACCTCTTTTACCTTAGATCGTAAAATAAACCATGACAATAGCCAATATAACCATAGTTGTCTGGCGTGTGGGTGTGAATGAATCAAAATTATACCTTTTTTTCAGATCAGCAAAAAAATATATTTTTTGGTGTGCCACAGAATTTTAGTAGTTTATGTGTGCCATGAGATGAAAAGGTTGATAATCACTGTACTAGTCCATATGTCCTACCATTTTGAGTGGATTTATAAAAATCAATAAAATGTAAGGGAGTTTCTTTAACTCTGAGTAGAGCCTATCCCATGTCATTTTGTGCGTATAATTTTATGTTGAAAAAGAAAAGAAATAACAGTGACATTCAGAAAGAAATATATCACTAAACAAGAATGAATGCCATGAGGTGAGAATTCCACACAACTTCAAATAAGGGAATGGATTTGTGCTGATTTTCAGGTAAGTTACTGTCACCATAAAATTAAACTTGCAAAGCACTGAGGTCAGAGACACCCTCAGTTCACTTTCCTTTGATTGTGTCCAGGCTGGGCTTCTACAGCCAAGAGGATCCGTTAATGATATGAAAACGCCCGATAGACTGACAGATACTCCTGGATAGTTCGGGATGACGTGGGGAAGTGCTTTGTCAGTACTTACATGGAATACCTTTCACCACTACCCGCCGCTGTGGTTCGGGCCCACATGCGGTCAATGAGATAGTGAGGTGGTGATTGCATCTCCTGTGGCTTCTGTCCAGTGTTCAGAAAGACGGTTTAAAGTAAGGCTGGTGGTAAGGAGATAAAATAATATATTTGAATCATGGCATTTTAATTTTTATTATATTCCAATATCTTTTTTAAAAACTCTCATATTTATTGTTGAGATATAATCGACATATAACACGGTGTAAGTTTAATACACACAATGTATTGCTTTGATACTTTTATATTATATTTGAATTTAAAGAGTGATTATTAAGGGTCACTGAGGTCACCGAGTTTTATTCTTTGAGTTGCCTTCGTCTTTTATATCCTGTGTTCTTCAGACCAGTAATAAGAAGTAATAGTCACTGAGTGTTTTTAAAAAAACAGCTTTATTGAGGTATAATTTAAAAATAAAAATTCTATACATTTAAAGTACACTACTTGAGGTTTTGATCACCACTCGTGTCTTTAAGAGTGTAAATGTAATACGCCAATTCCTGTTACACGGGAGTGTTATCTACGCACTTTCTTTCAACGTTGCGCCGTCTGAAAGGCAGAAAGGAGAAGTGTGCCTGTATCCGGGCACTGCAATATACGGTACAATGACTGCAACACTGATGTCTGTAGATGTAATTAACTTACCTTTAACCTCAGCTTCAGCTATAGCCTCTCATTTCAGGTAACTCAGCATTATTTTTACCCAGATTTATCTTCACTTACCTTTGTCCTGCACTTAGAAACAACAATGGCTTTTTGACTTGAAATGGGTCCCTTGTGCTAAATAATTGGCTAAATAAATGAAATTGTAAACAATTTTTTCTGCCCCTGCCCACATTAGAGTGGATTACACCTTGATATTGAACTCAAGCACATGAATCTGGATCAAGGCGGGCCGGGTGAACAGTCAGTCAATCCGGTTGGGGTCTGAATAGCCTTAAGTCATGCCCTCTACTTTCACCGTCAAAATTATTGCATTCATCATTAGTGGAGGGTCTTTAAACTGACATAACAAGATCTGGAGTTCAAGTTCCTAATACTGGAAAGGTAACCTTAACATTTTTTTCCCCAGAAAATGAAACACAGAGAAACCCTCATTTCTTGACTATATGTCAACTGTTGGAAATGCTTTAAAGCAAGGCAAATGGAGCCTAGGGTTTTCAGTCCAACAGTGCGAGCGAAGAAGTGTCCTGCTCTGCTCTTCCTGCAAGTTAATTTATTTGTTGCTTTAGAAAGAAATTTCATTTCCATTAAAACTCTGTTTCTGGGTAGGCGATTCATAAACAGAGGACCTGGACATGGAATGAGTCCCTTGAGCCCATTTACATTCTTAACCATACGCAGCTGCTGTGCTAATGGGGGGGGGGGCTGTGGATTTTTCAAAGGCAGAAAGAGTCTTATCTTTTGTGATTAAAATGTTAGTGTGGTCACATTAAAACAATGCCAAGTAACATAGTCACTTAGAAAGCTGAGTTTTGAAGAAGGTGGATATCCCTTTCAATGTGGGGTGAACCTTTTTTTAGTTATCTTGAACTCAGCTTTTAGCACATTTTAAAAACCTTTCCTTTGATGCAAAACAGCTGTAGCTATGTTTTGAGTGATATAAACATTTCCCTCCTCCTTACACTTTCCAGGCTCAAGGCAAAGGGTTTAAAAACTTTGTCGTTTCTTCTTATCATGCACTTCCTACAACTGTTTACCTTTTTAACTAAATAACACTGTATAAGAGAACTTTTACAGAGATGGAGTTTGAACAGTTACTTGAAACAAATGACCTAAAAATGGTTGCAAAACAATCGTGTTTTAGAAATTTAGTATAAAACCTTAAAACACCTTCTTAACAAATTTCACTACATTTTCTCCTTGGGAAGACCGTGGCCGGCACAGACAGTACAAATTAATACATGTTCAATAGATATCTGGGTTAAGCAGGCAAGTCAATTACAATTCTTTTCTCTTTGAGTTTATAGGAAGTGGTCCCTTCAGTGTCTTCAACCCCTACAAATTATAGTTCCCCCTTTCTCGATTTTGTTATGATTTGTCTATGGGCTCTTTGTCTGAACGATGTTACGATTTGCATCATCATTGCTGAACTTCCCACATCTTAGAAACCGTGGTAACAGATTAATAGCTGTTTATTGGCATCTTGTATTTGAATAATATCATGCACAGGTGGCTTTTCATATGTAAGTAATCCAGCCTAAACCAATTTTCAATTTTCCTAGTCACGTGGCTGGAAGGCAGAGCCAGGTCAAACGTGTTTAGTTAGAGAAGTTTTTCCATGTAGAAATTTTCCTGTAAGATCTCAAGGAGTGCTTTCTCTGCCGGAGCTTAGCTGGTGGGGTGGGGGCAGTAAAGAACTTGATTTTAGGCTAAGGTTAAGTACCAGGATAAGATTTTAATTCATGGCAGGAAATATAGAGTAAAACTAATTTTTTAGATTTTAACAATAAAAGCTTTTTGATGGTCTTGGAAATTTCTGAACATAGTCAAATTTTAGTAGTGTCTGAGTTGGTATTATCTCAGAGATGGAATTTACCACCTCTTTGTTTTACTTGTGAAATATGTTGTTATACCAAAATACAATACAGTAGAAGAAATATATCTTTAAAAGCATTAATTCCATGTTTTTAAAAGTATAGCATAAAAGTCAAAGTGGAATTAAAATTAAAATTCACAATTTCCAACATATTTTTGATAATAATTTTTTTCAATTACTTTCAACTTATTTTACTTCTTTAGTTGTTCCTTTGTTAGAAGGTTAATATTAGCATTTGGAAATGTGAAAATTAGTTGCTTTGTGCTTTGATTTTAACTAGAATATGTTAGTTACATATTTCCCTTTAATCACTATGAAGTGGTTGCAAATATTCTAGGAAGAACTAAGCTACTCAGATTCATTGATTTGAAAAGAAATTAAGAATTTCACCCTGGCAGGCGTAGCTCAGTGGATTGAGCGCAGGCTGTGAACCGAAGGGTCGCTGGTTCAATTCCCAGTCAGGGCACATGCCTGGGTTGCAGGCTAGGTCTCCAGTGGGGGCCACATGAGAGGCAACCACACATTGATGTTTCTCTCCCTCTCTTTCTCCTTCCCTTCCCTTCTGTCTAAAAATAAATTAATAAAATCTTTAAAAAAATAGAAAAGAAATTAAGAATTTCAAATGACTCAATAGATTATTTTATTTGTCCAAAAAGTTTCTAAAGGCTCATGAATGTTGACTACGTTTTGACAATAGTTTTAAAAGTCGCCAGAAGAACTCTGGAACAAGAGAACTTTTTGACTGAAATGTGCTATACATCTATATTGGGTTCATGCTTATGGATACCCATCCAGTCTTACATGCATTTTCCACTGAGAGCATAAAATAAATTCTGTGCAAGAGTTTTGTGTTTTGATTTTGCATGGTATTATGTTGCATGCCTCCGCTTTGTATTTGGAGCCTAGTTCTTTTGGGTCTATTTATGGCATGCCTTCCCAGTGGCCAGTGTGCAGCATCTATTTAGAATGCAATGATCTTAAGAAGTTCTATGACACTAAATTTGTTAAAAGGAAATTTAATTGCAAATGGATATCCAGTGTCATAGTGTTTTCTTAAGTATTTCTTTTTATTTCTTTTCTTTCAATTGATTCTAATACCTTTCCATTAGTAATACTTATATTAATAATAATGAATAATAGTTATAGAGAATCTCCTATATGCCAGCGAAGTACTTTCACTGGATCATCTGATTTATTTCTCACAGGTACCCTATAAACTAGATACAGGTATTATAATTTGTTAAAACCATCACATGAGGACATTGTTTCATTGCTTTGGGAGAGAGTGAGAGAGGCAGAGGCATCGATTGGTTGCCTTCTTGTCACACCCCAACTGGGGATGGAACCCACAACCTGGGTATGTGCCCTGACCAGGAATTGGACCTGCAACCATTTGGTCTATGGGACGACACTCCAACCAAGTGAGCCACACTGGCCACGGCCAGTTTTTGTCATTTATAAATAAGAAAACTGAGTCACGCAGATATTAAATAATCCATCCCATATCATGTAAATAGCAAATGGCAGACCCGTATTTGTATTCAATGTCTCCAGATCCCTTGCTCAGCCTCTTTTAGTAAGAAAAAATTGGATGAATGTAAATATTTGAAAATGGAATTAGTGTGAACTACCTAAATCTTCTTATGCATGAAAGATAAATAAGAAAAGCTAGTATAATTGCTTTAAAATAAATTAAAATATTTTGTAAAAAATAGAATGCCCAAGTTCCACATTTGTATTTGAATTTCTTTTGAATAGAAAAGGCAGTACAAGCTCATAAATGAAATGAGAAATCAGACATTTAACAAAATAAAAACCTAAAAAATGCCCACAGTCCACTTGAGACATACTATTCACTATGACCACTAATATTATGTCTCTTTAGATACCATATATAAATATATATTTATTGAAATATTTTCTCTAATAATTCATTACATGTAAGCACCTGACAGACTCATACATGTACTTGGATAACAGGAAAATGAAGTTAATTTACTGTTAAGATTTCTCTGGAGTGCCTTGCATCACTGCAGTTCTATTCTACATGAGGTTGACAGGATAGTAGAGATGGTGATTGTATGTTAAATGGCAGGTAATTAGACAGATTTTTATTTCTATTATACCTCTATTGACTAATTAGTTGTTTCAGCTTTACATTATTACAGTGAAAAGCAGGAACAATTTAGTAAAAATTATATATGTAAATATATATGTACAG
Source organism: Micronycteris hirsuta (assembly GCA_004026765.1). NCBI lineage: Eukaryota > Metazoa > Chordata > Mammalia > Chiroptera > Phyllostomidae > Micronycteris > Micronycteris hirsuta. The sequence goes on along the minus strand of PVJI01006719.1, from coordinate 25,839 downwards.
TATATATAATAAAATATAACAAAATTTATATAATTTTAGGGATTAGGATTTTCAACATACAGTTTTTGGGGGAGAGACACTAACATTTAGTCCATAGTATAACCATTTCAAGAGTATTCATTTTTAAAAAGGGAACATTTGTATGAAGAACCTTAAAGGAATGGTTCCCCCCCACCCCTGCAAAATCTTCCTGATATTCCTACTGCAACAAGATTAATATCAACATTATCCAGGAATAAATTAACTCTTCTGCCAGAGGTATAAACCTTGAAAGAAAACACAGTGATGACCAGTAAGGATTATAAAGGATTGGTTGCTATGGGAACTTGTGATTGGAAGATGGGCTCAAGGGAAGATCTGATTTAATTTCTGAGTAATATAGTCAAACACAGGGCAATGGCCTACTAAGGATGGGAAGCATTAAAAATTTGGCTGAGGAGGAGTGAAACTTAAGTAGACAGGTTGCTTTTTAAGGCACTAATGGCAGGCAGGCAGCTGAGAACTAGTGTTCTGGTGAAGGCCCTGTATGCCATGAAAAGTCAGGCACTAATAGGTCTTGCCATATGTCTTGGTACTGTAACTGAGAAAGGTTGAGGGAAGTTTGGCATAAAGTAAAGGCACACAGTCACTTCTTTTGCCATTCTAGGGGTATACGAATGGAGGGTTCAGAACTAGTTATTGAAAGATCCAGTTATCACTTCATGGCTAATATTTTTTCTTGATTAGAAAACTGTTTGTGCCACTGCTGTCCAGGGGAATCCAACTTTAAATCTCCGTGCTGTAAATAGCATTCCTCAAACCTTGAACCCTTCTCAGCAACCAACAGACGTTATACAGGTATTACTTTGACAGCATCTGTATTTGGGTGGAAATGAGAATCTCATAAAGCTGAGGTAGAGATGTTAGACTGTAGAAAGACAGGTCTCCGAAGTTCTAGCCAGTATTTAAGCTAATAAAAATATTAAATAGTGAGTTAATGAGAATGTATATAAACTTTTAAAACACGAACATTTCCAGCTACTATAAAATGCGACAGGGTCTAATCCTATTTAGTTATGAGTTTTCTTTCATTTTACAGTTAATTTTAAGACAAAGTTGGACTAAAGAATATACATACATGTCACCATACCCAAGACTAGAAGATCATAGTTCCTTTATATATATGGAATAAAGTCATAACTGGAGCCAACTTCTTTTTATGTGTTTCTGTAAAATGTATTTGAAGATTTCAAAAAAGTGTCAAAAATGAAAGAGTATGAATTCCAGGGGCACACATATGATGCTAAATTGGCATAGCTAATTAGAAGCAAGTTGGCAAAAGACTTATTTAAATCTATTTGTTCTTAAAGTTTTCCATTTGTGGAAAGAGTTCTGTGCAGTAAAGTAAGAGCAATGTAAGGACAATGTAGATGTAACTCGTATACAGACTTTTTCTTTTACAGATAGATGTGACATCTCTTAAGTTAATTCCCCTTGCCTGGTGACAGTACTCTCAGGGTAGGTATTTTAGCTGCTCAGGTGATAGGGTAGTTTATTATTACACTATATCCAAGGAGAGGATACTAAGTAAGCCTTCCAAGTGGAGTTAGAGAGTAGATAGTGTGTCAAATGGTCGCTTGCATCTTGGGCCATGCGGTGAGTGTGAGTTACCGTGCCAGTGAATTCTTACCCTGTCGTACTGCTTCCTTCCTTTCCCTCTGCTGCAAGGCTGGGTCCAAGCTGTTTGCAGTGTGGGAGTGATGGGATGGAGGGACGCCAGCCACTTCTGGTGATGAAGTGGGATGATTTGCTTCTTTAGATCAGGGGATGTGGAAGCACATTTGTTCTTTAAAGTTGGAGGATGAAGCACATGTTGCTAGAGGTGAAAATGTAAACTGTGATTTTGGTTTAAGAGTTAAGAAAAAGGGACAGATAATCATTTGAAATGAATGTGAATGTTTGGGACAACCAGGAGCAGAGGAGGATAATTACTCCCCTAGTATAACAGATAAAGTCAAAGTCAGTATGCCATTTTTGAGGAAGTGTTTCCTGAATGTTGTACGTGTACTCCTAGTTCTGGCTGAATCTGCACTCTGTCGAAGGTTGTGAAGATACCCGTGGTGGTTAGGACTGCATTGGCAGCTTTTCATATCCCTCAATGTTTCTTTCCAGGTTTATATGGAAGTTTGAGTGATTGAATTAAGCTCAATATCTAAACTTTTCATATATTTGATAACTTGGTACATAAAAATAAAAATGGTCATATACATTCTAATATTAAATTTGCTTAAATTATTTTACTTTTAAAGTAGTGGAGATAAAGGAACATCATGTATTAACATGGCAAAGAAATATATTAATAGAGGATAAACTACTATCTCAGGTAAACATTAATAACTTATGTAGACTAGTTACCAAATGAGAACACCATTTTAATATGATGTCAAACTAGCAATATTGAGATGCATAAGTAAAATAAGGAAAACATATTCATTTAAAAGGGAAGAACTAGTGGCCAATTAGCAATAGCATCAACAACAACAAATTAAACAATTTTATCATGTGGAGTGAGATAACATGATGTAAATCATTTTTAAAGCAAGTTTTAATACTTCTCTTTTTATATTTCAGAAATAAGAGAAAAGACTTAACGAATAGTATACCTAAGAAGGCCTTTTAAATCCATCCTCTCGGAAGGAGCAACCCTGTTCCTTATACTAGTGTGAGAAATCTGGTGGATGGCCTCTGAGAAAATTTAGTGTAGCAAATAATTGGTTCCTTTTCTTAAAAGGGAATCTAGAGTAAATCACCTCTTCTGAGTTGCTAGATTGCTATTTGTTCATATTACCACCTTATTCTTTGTGACCCCAATCAATCAGCATTTGTCTAAGGAGCTAGCAAATTAATTTCCTTTATTTAATAGGAGCATTGGATTCTCATTTTAAATTTGTGTCAGTGGAGCCCTGGCTGGTGTAGCTCAGTGGATTGAGCACGGCCTGGGAACCAAGGGGTCCCGGTTCGATTCCCAGTCGGGGTACATGCCTGGGTTGCGGGCCAGGTCCCCAGTGGGGGCCATGTGAGAGGCAACCATACATTGCCGTTTCTCCCTCTCTTTCTCCCTCCCTTCTCCTCTCTCTGAAAATAACTAAAGAAAATCTTAAAAAAAAATAAATTTGTGTCAGTGGAACCACAGCCACCAGTCAGAGATTTCCTCCATCAGAGATGTCCTCCGTGATTCTCACTGCTCTGCAGCCCAGGAGCCTGTACATCTCCAACATCAAACGAGTTCCCCATGTAGCACGAGTGTTGGATGCTGTGCATGGAAGACAGGATCAGGGGGTCCCAGCCTCCTACCTCCATTTCAGATCTATACCTCAATACCATCTTAAAAGATCCAGCCAAGTTTAAATCTTAGGCAGGGGTGTCCAACCTGTGGCCTGTGGGCCACACGCAACCCAGGAAGGCTGTGAATGGAGCCCAACACAAAATCATAAAGTTACTTAAAACATTATGGGATTTTTTTTGTAATTACATGTCACCATGTATTTAATGTGTGGCCCAAGACAACTCTTCTTCCAGTGTGGCCCCGAGACTCCAAAAGTTTGGGCACCCCTGTTAGAGCATTTGTTACTTTCAAAGTAGTGCTGTTGCTTTGGATACATTTAAAAATTAAGTACTTTTTAAAAATCTTTGAAAATAGCAGCCACCAATTTCCATGACTAATGACTTACCTTTTAAGCCAACTTTAATAAACGCACATTTAAATTGAACAAACCTGTTGACCAAAAGGAAAACTTTATTATTTTAAGAAATTAGCATCTCACTCCAAGATGACAGTTTCAGAACTTGAAAATAGTTCAATTTTAATGAATTTCAAAAATAAATAAATTGTTATAAATTTGCTAAATAAATCAGAGAAATGGCTTCTAAGTACTGACTACGTATTCTTACCTTTGATCTTTTACTTTCTTGTATTCAGTTAGACTGTAAAGTGAAGGCTGCCTTTGGGAACTGATGGTTAAGATCACTAACCTTGGGATGGAAATAGGTGAGCGTAGCCTATACTACATTTTCTGGTGACTTTTGAGAGCAGGGCAGCCACTATGTTTGAATAGTTTTTTCTTCCTTCCTTCCTTCCTTCCTTCCTTCCTTCCTTCCTTCCTTCCTTCCTTCCTTCCCTCCTTCCTTCCTTCTTTCTCTTCTCTTTCTTTCTTTTTAAATTACAGTTTACATTCAATGTTATTTTGTATTACTTTCAGGTGTATAGCACAGTAGCTGGACAATCACATACCAGTACCTTACCAAGTGTTCACTTTGATATTTCCAGTACTGAACTGACACCATACATAGTTATTACAATGTTATTGACTATATATTCTATGTTATACTTTACATCTCCATGACTACTGTATAACTACCATCTGTACTTCTCATTCCCTTTACCTTTTCACCCAGTCGCCCAACCCCCATCCCCTCTGGCAACCATCAGTCTGTTGGCATAGCTTCTCATCCCACATTTTTAATGCTTGGCTTGTCTCTGTCTATAGCCTTTATCTCATAACCTTATTTCCCTCCTTTCTCCATCTCAACCATATGGCCCTGCCTTGCTAGGTGATAGCAGCTGGATTTGGCTTGATTTACATTCATTCTCAGTTGTCTTCTGTTCTATTCTTCTGGGGCCTTTTCTTCATTAGGATGTGTGGGCAATCAGGTTTATAGTTGTTTACTCTTAGACTCTGAAAAAATGTTGCTAAAATTTGGTAATTTCAGTCACTTTGTCTTTATTTATTAAAAATAAATATATTATTTATTAGAACTGTCTTTGTCCTTACCAACTTTTTCGGTGACTCTCAAGTCATACCACAAAGGTGTGTTTTGCTGTGGCTGTTTGTGTCTTGGCTTGAAGGATCAAGCCATCTTGGCGTACATTCTTGTGGTTTGTGCTGGTGAGCTCTGTGGCCTGGTGTTGCTAAGGCGGTGAGTCTGTACTTAAACACAGAGTCATCCTCTGGGCGTTCATTTTACAACTCTATGCTCTATTTAGGCAGTGTTTTGGGCTTGTCCTACAAAACTCTGGGCAGGCCTTAGAGGTCTAGGAAGCCCATAAGAACTTGCTTCTGTTCCAGGAGTCAGTCATCTTGTTCATCAGAATGACAGACTGGTGTGCCTCCACTGACTAATGTGTTTTCACAATTCCAAAGTACTTCACAATATTTCCAGATTTTATGAAATTTCATGAGAGACAAAATGTGTTGATGGAATCTAGCTTCTTGATGCAATATCTTTCTTCCAGACTCCAGATATACTTAGAATTATTATGAACTCATTAATGCTGGCAGGTCATTAGCAGTTAACATTTCCCATTGCGGTGATCTTCAGTTTAGACTGGAATAGAATTTGTTTTCATTAATGACCCAATTAATGGCCTCAGTATGCATGTGGTTGAGGTGTGGGGATTAGGGGTTCTAGCTGATTGTATTTTCTTCTTCTGAGAATACAACAGGAATAAGCAATAATGTAATGGCCCCTATAAAGATTTCAAACACATCATACATATGGTTATAAGACCAAATTGTTTTTTTCCAATTTAAAATTTAAGTTATTTTATCCTAAAGACTGGACTAACAGTATAGATTTGGGCATTCTAAATGTACCAGAGCAGATAAATTCTCTGAAGGAGAAGGTAAAAATGATGTTGGAAAAATATTTCTGGAATCTTTGCCATTTTTTCATGACACTTTATTAAAAAGTTTTTTTAAAGTATGATGAATAAAATGTGTCCCCATATTTGTGTCTATATTTCTCTCTGCATATCATTTCCCGAAAGTAATTTTTTAAAAACTCCCCCCAAATAATATAGGCCTCTCATAGAATCATAGACTATTAGAACCATAAGGTATCTATTTGCAATATTAGATCACAGCTGTTTGATGTAATTTGAGGTAGGATGTTTGGAATTTTTCAGTGGTTCTTTCATTAGCATTTCCTAGGACCAGAACTGCCTAAAGCACTGGGGATAATCTTATGCCTTGTTGATTAGCATTAGCACCTAAAACATAAAAGGTGCATAAAGAATGTTTGCAGAATGAATGAATGAATGAGTGAATGAGATTATGAATGAATGGAAGGGAGGAAATATGCCGGATGGACTTGAGTGCTATTCTTTGTTCAACATTACTATTACTTAGTGTTATGAAAGCAAAGGTAGCATAATTCTTTTAGTTGGTGAATGTAGAAGGCTCTTAAGTTCTTAATTTTATTTTCCTCTTTTTTAAACCTATATGTCTGCAATTTATTTTTTACACAACAACAAATTTTTAAAAATAAAAATCTACTCAGCTGTAAAAAAGAAGAATATTTTATACTTTGCAGTAGTATGGATGGACTTGGAGAACATTATGCTAAGTGAAATAAGCCAGTCAGAAAAAGACAAATACCACATGATTTCACTCATATGTGGAACCTAATGAACAAACTGAACTAACAAGGAAAATGGAGACAGACGTAGATGGAAAGCAGGATGACAGCTGGGGGGTGAGTTTAGTGGGTAGAGGCATTGAACAAAAAGAAAAAAGGACTCATGGACATGGACAACAGTGTGGTGATTGCTTGGGGGAGGAGGTATAAGGGGACTAAATGTAATGGGAAAAAGTACAATAATGATTAAATAAAAAATAAAAAAGTCATATAATGTCACCCATCTACTTTAAGATCTTCTAATGCCTTTTCATTGTAGTTAGTACAAAATACAAGAATTTGTCATGGACTATAAGTACATGTTTAGTCTGATCCTTGCCCATTTATGGAATCTGATCCCCCATGGCTCTTTTCCTCCCACACTGCACACTGGTCAGAATGGCCCTCTTTATGTTCATAGCTGGTTTTCACTTCAGGACTGTTGCACTGACTGTTCCCCTTGCCTGGAAGGCAGATCTTCATGTATCTGTTTTCCCCCATCATTTGGTTCTTCTCAAAGATCACCTCCTTAAAGATGACTCCTTTGACCACCCCGCCCATTTCATGGTGCTCCCTCTATCACTTCCTCCCAGGCCAGTCTCTATTTTATACAGAAGTAATTTATGATATCTCTCAGGAGAGCCATCTTACTGCTGTGTCCCCAGTGTCTAAAACAGCACAGGCTGAATGAGTAAATGCTCTATTTTTTTTATTGAGGCATAATTGACATATAACATTATGTCATTTTATGAATGCTTTTATTATTACATTTTTTAAACACTCTATATTCATACATATATATATATATATATGTCAGGAATGAATTTTAAAGATTGATTTTGCTTGTTGCTGAGCTCCCTCAGGGCTTTATGCATATATGCATAATTACCATGTTTTTAAAACATATAAAGAATTTCATAAAAAGCCAACTGAAGTAGCCTGGAGGCCTGATCTTGGATCTAATGCTGGGCAAACTATGGTACATATAGTATATTTGTGATGGAATAATTATGTCAGTTCTTCATTATTGATACTGAGTCTAGAAAAGGATAAAGAGAAGCAGAATTTAAAATGCATTAGAAGGTGATTAAATACCAATACTAATCAACATGCAAAATGCGAAGATGATAAGCATAAAAAATTCAAGTAGTTGATAAGGAGAATCAAAGAATAAAATAAAGTACAATATTTTATCGAAGTCATAAAGGCAGCATTGCTTACACACATTGTGGAAAAGTTAGGTTCATGAAGTCACCCTGTGGCCAGAAAAATAGAAAACAGCGAAGAGTCTCATTCTCCCTGTGGAGGAGTGAGAGCCACGTGGTGGTCTGGGCCGAGTTTAGACCTTCCCGGGGAAGGGTTGCCGTTTTCCTGTTGGTCTGACCTCTGTCCTTGGAACTTTGTTAACATGCTTGTAGAAAGGGTCGTGCAGAAGAAAATCGTCCTTTTATTAAGTTTCTTCTGAATTCCAGATGTCTAAGTAATTATTTTCAAGTGTCATAATTTTTTATTAAATTGTGTTGCTCATTAACCACTTTCGCCCTATTTTAAGGTAAGATCTTGGGCTGAATTAGGTATAAGATCTTTTCCAGACCTGCAAGGTCTGTCATAATTGATAATACTTTACTGGGCAAAGCTAGACTAACTTGAAAAATTAACGTTCTCTGTAGAAATTGAAACATTGATAAATTAGGTACAACTTATAGTGTAAACAAATACCAGATATCATATTAGTTGACAGAAGAAGCCACTGCTCCCATTTTGAAGATAAGAAAACAATCATAAAATTAAAAAAATAGTTATAACTATATATATTATTGTTCAATAAATGAAAATGGAAACTCCAAGCTATCTAGCAAAATATAGTTATAAAGTAATGCTATTTGATAAAGTAGATTGGCATAGAAATAAAAAGGTTTATTCAATCACTTGATTTTATGTTCATTTAAATTATCTCAGTAATTATATTTTACACTTCAATATATATCTGTAGATCATTCTTAAGTAAATATGGAACTTCTCATGCTGTTTCTTACTTTCATTGATGTGAGGTTTGAATTTCCTCCAATTCATGTACTTCATATATGTGAATACAACTGTATATATTTATAAATATATTTGGATATCCCTATATCTTGGTATATAATATTTTATTTATATTTTAATAGTTTAGATTTTAATTCTCAGAGCGTATATTTGAAAATTGAATCTTCTAAGTGGTCATATTTTTTTTTTAAGATTTTATTTATCTATTTTTAGAGAGAGGGGAAGGGAGGGAGAAAGAGGGTGAGTGAAACATCAATGCATGGTTGCCTCATGCCCGCTATTGGGGACATGGCCTGCACCCAGGCATGTGCCCTGACTGGGAATTGAACCAGTGATACTTTGGTTCATAGGCCTGTGCTCAATCCACTGAGCTACACCAGCCAGGGCTAAGTGGTTGTATTTCTTATTAACTGTATTTAAGATTAAGGTGCTTCTTTCTCCTTTGCTCAGAAAGTATTTTTAAGCATAGTGTGAAAAGACAGTTTGTGAACTATTATACATTGTTGATTTATTTCTGTTTATGTTTATTCATTCATAGCTTCTTTAGCTCACATCTCCCTTAACCCAAATGCACACTTTTAATTTAGAGAGTACATGTTACAATAAATACTGAATATTCATCTTAGATGACTTGCAAGTGGAAAAGACCTTACTTTAAGTCATGACACAAAAACTTGTTTGAAAAATTAGGACTACAGCTTTGCTTTAATTTTGTTCCTTTTATATAATACAGAGGAAGAAGTGAATCTTTGATAATTTTTTGAATTATCAAATTAGCAATGTGCTAATTAACATGTTCTAGAAATGTGACTTCACAATTATTTCATAAAATTGGTTCTCTAGGAGTTTTTCTGTAAATATGATAGGAAAATTCATTAAAGATCATTTTGAGGCAATGGTTAATTTCTTTCTTAGAGTGATCTTAAAACTACGAAAGGGATAAAATTGGACCGGGGGACTTGAGTAATTGTAAAAAATCTGAATCTTCCCCCCAAAACATCTAAACTTTGAGATTGCTGTTAGAAAAGAAAAGGATATGTGAGAAATAATGATTTATCATTTCAATATCTAGTGAAATTTGAGCTCCACTCCATGCCTTGTCATTCATGTACTATGTGTCATGAATATGAATGTAATATGAAAAATGTTTCGTATTATAGTTTCTTTATAGTAAAAATATTCTTTTTCAATTCATAACCGTTCTTGGTCCTGATAACTTCTTTTTATGGCTGCTTTCTCATATCAGGTTTATGCAGCCTGCTTCCTATTACTTCATAGGACATTTTCTTGAACAAAATGAAACTGATTTCAAGGATAAATTCTTTTCACTTGTGTGCTCACGGCAAAAGTCAACACATTGTCCCATTGCTTTAAAAAAAAGTTCGAAATAGGTATTGGGAAACCATGCCTTGTTGCACAGCGATTGATGGCATTTTCTGAGTTGGAGATGCTTTTGCTTATAGGGTAGAGAAATTAGAGAATTGATTAATTAAAAAATTTTTCATATTATTTCTTATTCCTTTCCTCTTCCTTTTTTTTTCTGTCACCTGCATTTTTTTTTTCTGTGCACTTAGTAGTTAAGCTTCTCATATTGAATTTGGTTTCACGTGATTCTGATACCCTCAGCATGTGTCCCTGCCATGTGTCTTCTTGGACACTTTTCGTCACTGTCATTCACGAGGAATATTATTAGAGACTTATTGTTCATAGTTATCTAGAAAGCCTGGCACAAAGAAATGTATAAAAGGATTTTGCCCAGTAGGAACTTATAAGAGAGAAATATCAATGTGAAAGGAAGAACGTATGTTTATTTTGAAGAGTAGAAACTAGAGAGGTTCCTGTCCTTTGCAGATCCATAGTCCTCAGTGCTCATACTGAAATTCTTTTTCCTTACTTTTATCCCCCTTTAGTTGATGACTACTTGGATAACAGAGAATACTTAGCTATCTTCATAACCCTTAAATGTAAGCCAGTTTGTGGTATGTAAGATGACCTATAAATGTTGAACTGCACTGAATTGAAAAGAACCTTTTGTACTTACTGAGCAGTAACTATAACCAACACTGTAATGGTTGGGACTGAAAAGGCTATTGTAAAAATTAAGAGTCATATTTTCCCTGCTGAGAATTTAATGTCTGCTTTAACTTTAACAGAAAAAAAAAGTCATCCTCCGGGGGAGAAAGTGAGGTAATACAGAAATTAGGTTTGCCATGAAATGATTCAGAACAATCTAGGGCATTCTGAAGTTAGTGCCAAGTGTGGCATATGAAAACCTGTTTTTAAAAAATATGTCAATTTTCCCAAAATGTGAAGGCACTGCATTTGGTACTAACTGATTGGCTTGCAAAACTCACCCTCTGGAACAGTCTTAACTTCAAATGTGAGAAGTGTGAATTCATGAAAGTATCCAAGAAATAGAGCTTATTTGTATAAATGTAATAAAAGTCTACAAACAGAAGATGAAGTAATGACTTAAGTCAACAAGTCTTGTCCTTTGAAATGTAAATTTCAATATGCCTACATATGAGAAAATGCTTCAGAAAAAAGGGATAACTTCCATTTTATAATGACTATTTTTGGAAAAATATGTATTTACTGTTTTCACTGATTATATGAACAATGTATGATCTTGTAAAAACCTTAAATAAAACAGAAGGACTTAAAATTCCAACTGAAAAATCCTCCTTCTAATGCACTTGCAGAAATAACATAGTTTCTTATATATAATTACAGAACTTTTTCATATATAAACAAATAGTAAAAGATAGACTTTTATGCATTTTCAGTGTTTTATATATATCAAGTATGCAAATTTAGAATGGTATTAAATAGTTTGAAAAAACTAGACATACATGAGCTTGAAATATGTCCATGAGTTTTATATTATTTGTAATAAGATTTTAGTTAATCCTGAAGTAAATTTTAAATATTTTACTGACTCTGAGTGGGTAAAATTAGTATCATACTGACCATCCTAGAATAGTCAAAATTATAGTCTCTATGAATGTATGTTGAGCACTTAGCTCTGTTCGGGGTGTTATTCTATGTTTTCTACCAATTAATTTAATTCTCACATCATCTCTGTGGAGTAAGATTATGATTCTCCGTTTTACAAGTTGAGAAACTGAGTTTCAGAAGATAAGTAATTTTTCCAGTGACTTAACTCTAACAAAGAGAGGAGCCAGCGTTCATTATTAAAAGTGCACTAAGCTTTATTCAATGTTGAAGTTTAAGTTTAGTGAGCATATAATTTAATTTTCAAAAAATGTAAATACTAGAATTTATTAGAATGTAAGTGTCAAGAAGACAGAAACTTTTTCTCTCCCACCTTCCTGTCCCTTGGCTTTTGGGCCCAAAGTAATTCACTTTAAAATCAATCAATCAATCAATCAATCATTTGTCACCCTGTCAGACTTAGCTTCTTTTCCGGGATCTATAGCTGGGCCACTTTCCCTTTCCACTAGTGCCTACATTCTAGTGAACACAGGTATTTAGTAAGTAGTACAACCAATTGCATAATTTCAGATACTAAACAAATGCAATGGAAAAAATAATGTATGGTTTAGGTATATTGATTTATGTGTTTGGTGTGTGTAAATATATTGTTCATTATGTATGTTATATCATGTATTGTATGCATATTGCATGTGTATTTAGTGATTATATGTTTTGTGTGTTGTGTTATACATATATGTATACTGGATGTGGTCGAGTGTGTATATATTGTGTGTGTCTTTTATTTTAGATAAGATGATGGTCAGAGAAGACATTTCTGAAAATGCTTTGTTGAAATTACAGATCAAAAGTGTGTGTTGTTTTTGATGTTGTTAAGGCAGATTTGGTGTCTGATGAGCCCTTACTTCCTGGTTGATAGACAACCATCTTCTTGCTATGTCTTCACATGATGGAAGGAGCAAGAGCAAGCATTCTTGGATCTCTATTATAAAGGTACTAATACCATTCATAAGGGCTTCGTGACTTAATCCCCACCCAAGGATCCCACCTCCTAAGACCGTGACATTAGGGGTCAGGATTTTAGCATATGAATTTGGAGGGAACACAAACATTCAGGTCATAACACTGCCTATTCCTAAAAACTAAAGGAAAGGCCATAGAGAGAGAAGCAGAGATAAAAGTGCAATTAGAGGTGACGAGTGGAGAATTCATAATTTCTGAGATGAGAAGAATTTAAAGTAATAGAAAATAATTTGATATATATTATGGCAAGATAATTGACTTACTGTATTAAATGAGCTACAATATGCAAAGTAAAGAAAGCAATGCCTGGTATATAGTATGTGCTATATGCTAACTTTTATTATTATTGCTAAACTTATAGGAGGAGCTAATACAAGTTATTGACACATGCGGTTTATGGCTTTAATAAATGAATTAAGAATGGTTGGCTGCATACCATATGTAGTTGAGCTGTGTACTGAGATATTAGTTCTCCCCGTGCAAGCAAAAAACAATAGAAAAGTGACCCAAGTCAAACAAACGTTGCTGGATAACACGATCAAAGAAAGCTTCATATTTTGCCCGTGGAGCTGTTACAAATACATTTGGAATGTTTTGTTTTGGAATTGTGTAATTTCCTTAGAAATGACCAAGAGTTCATTTAATCACATTATCATAAAACAGTGGTTCTTTATCAGTGCCAATGTCCTGTCATTATAACAAATGAAATTCAGAGTTGATACATGATTAAACAATAAACCACATAAAAATCAGGACATATACATGTTTAAAAATCTTTTAGAAAGAAGCTTGACTAATCATAATCGAAACAAATGTACCAAATTCCCCCAGTTAAAAGACAAAGATTACCAGATTGAAAAATAAAATACAGCAAAAATAAAATGAACTATATACTATATATAAAATACACATGGAAGGCAAAGGGACACAGAAATTTGAAAGTAGAAGCATGGAAAAAATAAGCAAATCCCAACTAAAAGAAACCTGGCATAATTGTATTAATGCCCACCAATATATTTTAAGATTGTTTGAGGGTATTAATAATTATCAAAAGAACTTAACAATTTTCAGAGTCAAATTAGCCTGGGCCAGTTCAAAGCATACAGCCATAATATTTCGAGCACCAGTGATACACATTTCTAACTTAAGTCTTTGCTGGGTCACAGTAACTTTCCTTCCAGAGGAACCTGGACTTTTAGTATGTTGTTTAAATTCTGGACTTTAGTATGCTGTCTAGACAAAATAAATATTTAGTGTTATTATTTTGTTGTTAGCAACAACAAAAACATGTACTCATGGTACAAATATCACTTCTGTTTACTATTTTGTAGTGGTCAAATGACCTATATTCATTCGTGAGAAAATAACTTTAGGAGGATAGAATTCCTCAAGTAATGGTACTTCCCTTTTTCCTTTGTGATCACTCGAATAGGTCAACTTAATTATGGTCATGGGACAACTAATTTCTTATGCCTTCACGAAAGAATGGTGGAGTAGGTTACAATTTCCCATGGTTAGAATCTGAAGAGCTTGATATTGGAAATACAAATCAGAGAGATGGGTTCGCTTACTAGCATCTGTGACTGTTGAAGCTCAACAGTTACAGCTGCAGATATTTGTTCTTTTTCTTTTTCACATGAACTTCCAGTCCTCTTTCTTTTTTTTTTTTTCAGGTTTTATTTATTTATTTTTTTAATGCAGTAGTAAATTTTATTTATTTATTTATTTTTATTGTTTTTCAGTTACAGTTGTCCTGCCTTTCCCCCCATTTCTCTCTTTCCTGCCCGGTCTCCTCCCCCAACTCCCATAGGCAATCCCCCTCCCCCATTGTCCATGCCCCTGAGTCCTCTCTTCCTGTTCCTTGACTTGCCCCTTCCCTTTCTTTCCCCTGTTACCCCTCTCCCCCCACCTCTGGTCATTGTCAGTTTGTTATTTCCGTGTCTCTGGTTCTAAGTTGCTCATTTGTTTGTTTTGTTGATTAGGTTCCATTTATGGGTGAGATAATATGGTATTTGTCTTTCACTGCCTGGCTTATGTCACTTTCTTGAAAAGACTATTCTTTCTCCATTGAATTACCCTTGATTCTTTGTTAAAGGTTAGTTGAATATATACCTGTGTATATACTTCTGGGTTCTCTATTCTGTTTCATTGATCTTTGTATTTATTCTTTCACCAATACGATACTCTCTTCATTACTGTATCTTTGTTCAGTGCTTTGAACTTTGAACTGAAGAACTTTGTTCTTCAGCATTGTGTTGACTATTCTGAGTCTTTTGACTTTCCATATAAACTTTAGAATTAATTTGTCAATATCTATAAAATAGACTCCAGGTATTTTGATTGGAATTGTGTTGATTCTATAGATCAAACTGAGAAAAACCAACATCTTAACAATAGTCTTCTAATTCCTGAGCATGAAATATACAATCCATTTGTTCCTGCATTCTGTCTACTTTTTCCTTTAGAGCTCTTAGCATATTATTCACATTACACTTCTTATTTGATAATTCCAAAGTCTGTGTCATATCTGAGTGTGCTTCTGATACTTGCTTTGTGTCTTCAGCCTGTGTTTCTGTTCTGTTTTTTTCCACCCCATTTATTTATTTTTTTAGTATATTTTATTGATTATGCTATTACAGTTGTCCCCTTTCCTTCTCCCCTTTATTCCCACCCTGTACACCCCCTCCCACCAGCATTCCCCCACCTTAGTTCATGTCCATGGGTCATATGTTTAAGTTCTTTGGCTTCTCCATTTCCCATACTATTCTTAACCTCCCCTTGACTATTGTTTACCTACTATTTATGCTTCTTATTCCCTGTACATTTTCCCCCATTCTCTACCATCCTGTTCCCTGCTGATAACCCTCGATATGATCCCCATTTCTGTGAATCTGTTCCTATTCTAGTTGTTTGATTAGTTTGTTTTTGTTTTTTTAGGTTTGGTTGTTGATAGTTGTGGGTTTGTTGTCATTTTACTGTTCGTAATTTTGATCTTCTTCTTTTTCTTAGATAAGTCCCTTTAACATTTCATATAATAAGGACTTGGTGATGAACTCCTTAAACTTGACCTTATCTGGGAAGCACTTTATCTGCCCTTCCATTCTAAATGATAGCTTTGCTGGATGGAGTAATCTTGAATGTAGGTCCTTGCCCTTCATGACTCGAATATTTCTTTCCAGTCCCTTCTTGCCTACAAGGTTTCTTTTGAAAAATCAGTTGCTAGTCTTATGGGAACTCCTTTGTAGATAAGTGTCTCTTTTCCTCTTGCTGCTTTTAAGATTCTCTCCTTATCTTTAATGTTGGGTAATGTAATTATGATGTGCCTTGGTGTGTGCTTCCTTAGTTCCAACTTCTTGAGGACTCTCTGAGCTTCCTGAACTTCCTGGAAGTCTATTTCTTCTGCCATATTAGTGAAGTTCTTCATTAGTGAAATAACTTAATTATTTTTTCAAGTAAGTTTTCAATTTCTTGCTCTTCCTATTCTCCTTCTGGCACCCCTATGATTCAGATGTTGGAACATTTAAAGTTGTCCTGGAGGTTCCTAAGCTTCTCCTCATTTTTTTGAATTCTTGTTTCTTCATTCTGTTCTGATTGAATGTTTGTTTCTTCCTTCTGCTCCAAACCATTGATTTGGGACCCAGTTTCCTTCCCATCACTGTTGGTTCCCTGTACATTTTCCTTTATTTTACTTTGCATAACCTTCATGTCTTCCTCTATTTTGTGACCATACTCAACCATTTCTGTGAGCATGATGATTTACCAGTGTTTTGAACTCTGCATCTGATTGGTTGGCTATCTCTTCATCGCTTAGTTGTATTTTTTCTGGAGCTTTTTCTGGAGTATTTTTTCTGGAGCATTTGGTCCATAGTTTTTTGCTTGGTGCTTCTGTTACATAATAAGTAGCAGAGCATTAGGTATTCACGGGGGGGCACCCATGTCACTATGTTGTGGTGCTGTATGTGGGGGAGGGGTCTGAGAGGAAACAATGCCACATGCTTGGCTCTCTGCTGGCTTTTGGTCTCTTCTTCCACTACCCACCAGCAAATTAGGCCCTTCTGGTGCTGATTCCTGGGTGGGTGGTTTTATGTACATTCTAGGACCCGGTGGGTCTCTCCAACGAACTCTCCTGTGAGGCTGGGAGTTTCTCCTGCTGCAGCAGTTCCCATAGAATTTTTCAGTCGAGGTTTTGAGGCTTTATTTCCCTGTGCTGGAACCCTGTGTTGTGAGTTCTGTCTCATTCACCAGTTGTTCCTCCTGGTTTATCCACACGCAAATGTGGGACTGCCCAGTCCTCCAGCCACCACCTTGCCATGAGTCCTCTTTTCCCTGGCTGCCCATCTCTACCCCTCCTACTGGTCTGGATGAATATTTCTTCTTTAACTCCTTGGTTGTTGGACTTCCATAAAGTTTGATTTTCTGGCAGTTCTAGTTACTTTTTGTTTTTAAATTTGTTGTTGTCCTTCCTTTGGTAGTGTGAGGAGGCAATGTGTATCTACCTATGCTTCCATCTTGGCCAGAAGTCTCCTTTGTTCTGTTTTTTAATACGGTTAAAAGCTTTATGGTTTCGTTGTGGTTGTTGAAAGCTGGACATTACTTGGTAATAGGATCTGAGATAAATAGGACTTTATTGTGAAGTTCTATGTTATTCTGGCTAGGAGTTGCCCATGTTTAATGTTTTTTATACCTTTAGTTGCAGGGACTTCAAATTTCTCTAGTGATTTTGTTTTGTCTTTGTTGTTGTCTTTAGTTTTCCCTAAGAAGTCCTTCTTAAAATAGAGTCTTTGCCTTGCAGCTCGTTAAGCTTTAATCACTGATATTATATTCAATCCTTTTGATATGGTACTAAGGAGTGGAGGAGGGGAAGTATTCTATAAACTTATGATTAAATATAAGTAATTTAGTGGGCCCATGTTCCTGGGCTATGAACTTTGTAAGCTGGATAATGGCCTTCTGCTTATAAATCTATAGTAAAGTCTTTTTCATTGGAGAGTAGTTTTTTGTTATGGTGAATGCAATAAATATATTTCATAATGGTTACTTTTTTCCTCTTACTGTCAAAGGCAGGTGATTTTTTCTTGGCTTTGAATTAGACCTGGTGGGGATTCCAGAAGTGGGAGCCGCTCAAACTGTAGCCCTCAGGAGTTTCTTACTCTCAAGCTAGTACATACTCAGCCTCCAGAAATTTGTCAAAATTATCTTGTAAATTTTCCTACCAGTTTATGATTGTAACACCTTCTTCTCTGGGTAAACTGTTCTCAGCTGTCTTTCTCTGTATTCTCCTGTCTCTCCAGCCATTGGAGTGGCATTTTGCCTTGCAACCTCAGTTCTCTGATGGGCCAACGAAGTCACTAATTTTCAGTTTGTTGCATTTTTTTCTTATTGTAAGGATGCAAGTGATGTTTTCAAGGCCTTTACATGTCGGAGTTGAAACTGGAAGTTGGTATATATTTTTAATCACATCTTCAAGTGCAGATAATTTTGTAATATGTTCCATATATAGGGAGAATAAATAGATAATTACATCTCTTGCATGAATAGTCAAAAAATTGTTATCGATAACTGGAATGCAAGGAAGCTCACACACAGATCAACTCACAGTTTCTGGTGTAGCTATAGGTTTTTGTCCTACAAACCCAGGAATTATGATAAATACTATTTTGCAATGTTTAAAAAGGGAAAAATGTATAGAGCCTTTAAAACTATATTAATTGCATTATAACATATATTTATGACAGGAGATTCCTTTTGTTTTGTGTATGCATTGGTGAGAACTGGCTCTTTGCTTACAATTTCATAAATATGATGATTGGCAGAATTTTCCCCAGACAGATATCTGGCTCTGTACATATGAGGCCTTGGTTCCCTTTCTTTATGTACACATTTCCTGTTGGGCGATGTGGGGCACTCTGCCTAAGCCTCTGTGTCACAATGGCATGTGGGTCAGCACAGCCAGTTGTAGTAGAATTCCTGAAGTAATTTCTATTCTGAGAAAACTAGCAGCTACTTTACTACATGCGGGAGTGTCTGTGAACTACAAATATACTTTGGCAAACTCAAACCAAATGAATCATCAATTTTGCCTCCCCTTAGCCAGATCCCAGTGCTGCCCATACCTTGAGTTACATCATAATGTAGAAGAAATTGATCTTGAATTTGATAATTTTCTGAACTCTCTTATGAGCTATAAGCAGCTATTGTCACTTTACATTGTTCTATGTGGGTGATCACATAATTGAAATGAATATTTTAGTAAGTATATAATACTGAATAAAATAATGATAAATTTATAAATAACATGAATAAAAAATACATCATAGTCAAATAGGGTTTAGTCCCAGGAATGTGAAGATGCTTCAGCATCAAAGAATTTATAAGAATGTGGCAATTGTTTTACCACATTTATTGATTAAGAGAAGTATAAAATAATTTTAATTACATATAGGAAAAAAGCATTTAATAAAGCTTAGAACACATTTACGATTAAAAAAGCTGTTAGAAACCTAAAAGAAATTTTCTGGACTTGATAAACCTTATATATTAAAACTTACTGGAGAAACTTTAGAGACATTACCTTTAAGACAGGGAAGGGGACAATTATTTCACTATTACTGATAATATTTAAAAACATATTGAAGGTCCTAGATAATGCTAAAAGGAAATTTAAAAAATTTAATGAAAGATATTACTCTTGGAACAGAAGAGAAAAAACTATTTTATAGACTTTGACCTTTTATTTGGACCACCTTTTAAGTTTCTTTAGTATTTAGTCTTCTTTATGTTCTCTGTTTCTATTTGTGAGATTTGTCATTTTATATTATTTTAAGAAAAACTATACATTTCTTCTAGGTTTTAAGATTCATTAGCATATAGCTGATCCAAAAACTCGGAGAACATTAAAATGGCAATAAATTCACAACAATCAATAATCGAATCCAAATAACAAACTAAGTAAACAAGCAGAACAGGAACAAAATCATAGATATAGAGATCATTTGGAGGGTTATCAGTTGGGAGAAGGAAGAGGGAAAATGGGGAGAAGGTGCAGGGATTAAGAAGCACAAATTGATAGGTAGAAAATAGGGGGATGTTAAGAACAATACAGGTAATGCAGTGGTCAAAGAACTTATATACATGACTCTTGGACATGAACTAAGGGGGGATTGCTGGAGGGAATGGGGGATACTGGGTGGAGGTGAAAAAGGGGAAAATTGGAACAATTGTAATAGCATAATCTATAAATAATATTTAAAAAATAAATAAATGGATTCTTCATGGGAAACACGTTCCCTGAATTTTTCGAGTCTTTCAGTTGGCACTCAGCTCTGTCAGCCCACCTGCAATGCAGCAGTCTTTACTTCTAATCTTACCTGTGGTGGGTGTAGCATTGCGGTCCCTGTTGTCAAAGCCAGTTTAGGTCCTGGATTTTATAGCCTTCAGAATATCCTAGTTTCCCTTTCCTCAGTGTAAATTATTTGATAAATGACCCGAGGTCACTGTGAGGAAGGACTGAAAGAATTACTACTCTCATTTACTACAGTGTTCTAGGGTCTTTCCTTATGGAGATCTGACCTCTTTTTTAATTGATGAGTTCTTTTCTAAGATCTGGCTTAGGAGTAAAATGTAGGTGAGAAATAGCTTTCCATTGTTTCCAGTGAAGCACTTTATATCATCCTTCTGCTCATCCATTCTCAATCTATTTTGACTCTATATGTCCGCTTATCTCTCTATGTATTTATGTATTTATGTATGTATGTGTGCGTGTAAGAACATCTTTTGTTTACTGCCTATTTTTCTTGCTCTTCTGAACCATGTTCTGTTAGTCATCATGATAGTTATCTGTGGGTCAGGTGTCCTGGATGCTATTTCAACCCTGCTGCCAATTATAGTTCTTTCATGCACCTTGCCTCTGATAATTAAGTGTGGCCATCTGCCTCTGCCACTCTGGAATTCTGCCAACCTCACTGATACAAGGGGGCCAAGTCCCACACAGCATGTCCTTCCATCTATCTCAGCCTGTAGCCAACAGACACCACCAACCTTCTCAGTAGTGGTGGCATTTCTCTCTCCAGTGCATTGCTTATTGCCATAGTTAACGAAATGTTCTCCAGACCTTTCCATGCTTATTACATAAGTGTGTCTTGTGTAATAGACTCAAGTCCGTTGTAATAGACTCATTCTAACATGTTCACTTTTCTAGGACATTTGCTTTGTTTCCTCAGCGTTCTACTAGGGCAGTTTTAGCATCTCAAATTTATTTAGAAGCCCATCATTTTAGCCAAGCTTCCAGGATCTGTCCCAGCAGCATATCAACTTTCCAGCATTAAATCCTGAGTCACAGAGATGTTACAAATTTCCCCTAATCCACCTTTAAGTTCAGGTCCCCTCCTGGTTAGAGCCTCCAAGAGCCACTCCAAGCATGCTTCCCTGGTAGGAACCAGTTCACGTTATCCAGGCCTTAAAGCAATGTTGGTGAAGAATCCCTTTTCTCACCAGCAGAGATAGATATTCTTGAGTCAGTTTACGGTAACACTTGGCTGTTGACATCATTCTAGAGGTCAGGAGAGGAGATGGTAGTCATATCTGAAGAGGCCAGCCTTTCTAGAAAGGCATCTGCCTCCATTGAGGCTTTCACATAGTCTTCAGGCTACTATTTAGAAATCAATGTTAAAAAAGATGAAGTAATTTCTGCCTGGCTGGTGTAGCTCAGTGGATTGAGCGTGGGCTGGGAACCAGAGGGTCCCGGTTTGATTCCCAGTCGGGGCACATGCCTGGGTTGTGGGCCAGGTCCCCAATGAGGGCCATGTGAGAGGCAACCATACATTGCTCTTTCTCCCTCCCTTCTCCTCTCTCTGAAAATAAATAAATAAAATCTTTAAAAAAAAAAGATGAAGTAATTTCTTTCTATCTGTTTCAAAGAGTATCTTCTTCAGGAAGACCTATTCCTTCAAAGATTATATTATACATAATCTTATAATATAAGGTTCAATATTACAATAGAATATTATAATATATTATTACACAGAATATAATAACCTAATTTTTGTTTTTCTTTATAATGACAAAATTGGTAATTAAAAATGTGATCTAAACATTATCCATTGTGATGGAAAACCTAAAAAATGTTTGAAGTCAAAATGCATCTAAATAACATTTAATTGTTGACCAGGATGTGAGTTTGGATTTTTAATTTCAAAAAATGGCGTACTTTCCTACTGATATTTAGCACTTTCCCATGAACGTTTTCTCACTAAGTAGAAACTAGAATTACTTAGAAGAGGGAAGTTGATACATTCAACAACTTATTGTTCACATTTGGCAGTTAACTACAGAGATGTAAAGCTAATAATATGCCTGCCAGGGAAGTTATAAATCAAAAATGAAAAAAATTCTGGCAGCGAGGACACAACTGGAATATTTTAAACTAAGACAAGTAGTTAATCATCCAGCTGTGCTCTTGGCTAATAACTCATGCAATGTAAGAAGGAAACAAATGACCAGTACTTTCCCATCATTGTGGTTTTAGGATATGGGGTTGACAGAATGCTGTTGGTAAAATTAGGAGAGAAGGAAGGGGTAAAGGGAAAATGGTCTATATATTTAAGGCATTAGCTGAATATTTTTTATTGACTTGAAACATTTACAATGTTCCACATTCTTCTTTAACATTCTGACAGCCTTATAAACCCATTATATGATTATCTAAAGATCACATAGGTAAAATTCTTGCTTTTCAAGCTTTGTGAATGGTGGCAATCGATAGCTTTGTAAAAAGACTCAAGGTGACAACTGTACTTGAACAACAATAAAAGAAAAAAATAAAAAAAAGATTCAAGGTGATAAATTTATCTGTAGTCTTAAAATCATTGTCTCCTCATTTGCCTATATTTTATGCATTTTAGCCTGTGTAAGAAAATGGACAAATGTCTTAAATATGGTCTAATATATTCTTATTCTGTCATAATGTTCATGTTATGTGGTCATATATGTTTTATTTTCACATCAAGTGTTACATTTGCAGGTATGAAAATAAATTTTATTAATTAGCATTGTACTTTTTGAGGGAGTTTTTCCTATCCATAAGATTATATTTGTACTTAAATTGTATGAATTTTTAACAGATTTCTTCATTCTACCACATGTCTATCACATGTCAGGTTCTTTTTTGGGTATAATGAAAGAGATTAGAGTCTTCAGGGAGCTTGCAATTAGTGAAGGGAGCAAACAAAATATGTGGAACAAGATGCAATTCAAGAAATACGTCATACATAATTAAACATTAAGTTGGGTAACACATGCTTTACAGAGAAATTACTATGTAGAAGAGAAATAGACTCACTGGGTATGGTAGTGAATCTAGAGTAGTAAAGATTGGATAGGATTTACATAGGAGGACAAGATGGTTGAGGACATCTAAGATGAGAGGAACAATGTGGACTAAAGTAGGAATGAGTGTGGTAAGTGTAAGTGGGAGCAATAGAAGTTCTGGTCTTCTTGGAAAACAGATTAAAAGCTTGGAATCAGGTGAAAATAAGTTAGGTTCAAATAAATTACTTGCAAATTTTTCAACTTGGCAGAAGAGTTTATATTTTCTGCAACAGACAACAGAAGATCAAACAGAGGCATGATAAATGCTTTTGTAGAGGAAAGTAATGATGAAAGTCTGGATGAATTGGAGACTCAAGGAGGCTTTGTTGTAACCCAAGTGTGAGATGATAAGTGCCAGAAAAGGGTGCTATGAAGTGAGAGTGCAATGAGCATGAAAAAGGAAAGAGAAGACAGAGACAAATGATGGAAAGGTTTGGGGAAAAGAGAGTGGGATAATATATTGATATAGTAACCTAGTTTCAAGCTTCACATTATATATTTTTTCCTTTCCCTTCTTCTATTCAAGTAAATATTCCATTCTGGGTTCATTGTCTCAGGATAGGGATGTGCCCAGGTAGAAATAGAAAACTTGGCTTTTGTTTTAGAAATCTAAACCTGCTAATGGAGAAAGACTTGCGAAATCAGTAAAATAAAATCCACGTGAATGCAAAGTGTCTTGGCTGGATATTTGAAGGAAGAATTGCCTTGAGACTAGAAAGAAAAGACTGGGCAAGGAGGAGGAAGTCTGGGACGTCCTTGGTATCCTAAATATCTGAGTGTTCCCTCTGCTGTCTGGCAATGTCCCTGAGAGGGTGGGGTTTGGTAAAACGCTCTCGAGGAAACAACTTCATGAGGGAACAGGAAACTTTGTGGACAGACTCCTGGGCTCCAAGAATGGTAAGGAACTGTACCTGAAAGACCGTAGTGTCATGGCATGATGGATTTCTCGGCGGTAACCTTTATACGAGAAGTGACCTCAGCACTATGTTAGTTTTTTACCTTCTCTCATCCTTAACCCTATAAATTCTTCTCCCCTTTAAACCTCAGCTTAACCCTGGAGAACTAAGGGAACCATCAAAAAGACTCAAGTTAAAGTTTCCAGCCTGCTTTACAGAATCATAATAATGATTCAATGGTGTATTGGGAAATACAATTGAATTTAATGTACATCTAAATTTGTGGGCATCATTCATCCTTGCTACAATAGTGACAGATCCATTAACTCAATGTGAATACAAACCATTTCCTTTATTAGAAAAGGATTAATTTACTAAATGTTAAGTTTTTTTTGGAAAATATTTATGATTGTGCCTCTTCTTTTTTCTTATATTCATTCTTTTCTAGCATTATTATAATCTCCTAATGGGACTTGGTCCCTAGCAATAGGAAAACAAATAGTACATAGGCAGTAGCCTCAAAAAAGCTTAGTCTCATGAGAAAGGAAACATAAACAAAATATTCTAACATAGACTGTTTCCAATCCACTGTGGAATAATTAGATTAGCAATAAAGAAATAATTCAAAAATAAAATCCCTATGTCCTATTATGCATACAAAATTATATATTAAATCTGACATTTACATGAGGAAGGAATTGTTTATTCATAAAAGTATAATAGCCAACGAGAATTTATTTGGTAATAATCTGGTATAGAGGAAGGATGGAAGGAGGGATTGGATATTGTGATAGCTGTAAAATTCTTAACTTTGAGGAATTTGACAATTAGTTTTTAAAGAAGTATATATATATATATATATATATATATATATATATATATAGTGAAAGCAGGAGAGATAGGAAAGATTAAGTTCATTGCTTTGGGTGGAAATTCTCTGTAGGCAATCAGAGAATGGGTATATTTTGGAAGGCAATGAAAATGAAGAAGGAATAAGGGCAAGAAACAAATGATAGAATATAGACAAATGTTGGAAGTGTAGTTTTGTGAATCATCTACAAATAAAGAGTGAGTGGACTATGTCATCAAGGGAGTATCTGAAGTACTGAGGACTAGTCTGTGAGCTCTGGGAAATGTCCACTGCCAGAGCTTTGGAGGAGGATCTCAGGGAGGGCGATGAAGAATTGCCTTAGAGCCATGTAGGAGTTAGAGCAAGGTGGTTCACTAAGAGGAGAGTCTGCAGTCAATGCCACTCCTGAGGGGTTGCAGAGTCAGGGCTGAGGTAGGCCAACATGTAACACAAATTGGAAGTTTCACTGGTGAGAATAAGAGACAGATCCTCCATGGTTTCAGAAGCTAGAATTCTCACAATTTTCTTTTCCTTCTTCCTTCCCTTCTTCCCTCATGTCCATTTTCCATTAGTTTTTGTGTGCAGTTTCTTAAAGGCCTCATTTTTTAAATCTTGATTTTACTTTATTTTCACCAAACTTCTTTAATTTTTGAGTAGATAATACTTGCACATGACAACCTAATAAAAGTCAAAAGCTGCAGAAAATTACACGGTATATATTGTATGTGTTTGCACACAGGGTGGGGCAAAAGTAGGTTTACAGTTTTTGGTATGGAAAATAATACAATAATTAATAAATAATACTACAAGAATACACTGTATTTTGTGTACTCACAACTCTAAGCCTACCTTCGCCCACCCTGTACTTTTTGGCCTAATTCTTTACCTTGTATTTTATCTAATAATTATTATGGGAATTTTTCAGATTATTCTATGTAGAGAGCTATCTAGTTATTTTAAGGACTGAATATTATTCCTTGTATAAATATACATCAAGTATTCTACTAGTCCCTTACAAATAGATGCTTAGGTTGTTTCCAAGTGCCAGGTTTTATAAACCATACTGCAATGCCTGTCCTGTGTATGGTTCCTTGTGAACATGTGTAAAAATCTTTGGATAATTTTTTAGAAATGCAGCTGGTGGTTTTCAGGGTATGTGACTCGGTCATTTTTGTCGACTTCAAGGCCTTAGTTTGAAATATCATTTATTTTAGGTAATATGACATGCGGTTACCTCCAGAATTTAGTTATGTTTTTCTATTTGTTAGC
>PVJI01006718.1:0-83972 GCA_004026765.1 Micronycteris hirsuta | reverse complement strand
GGAAGAACATCACACCTGATTTTGACAGGGCTGGCCTGGCACGCTCCAGCAACCAGGCCTCGGTGTATCCCTTCTTCTAGAATCTTCTCAACAGCACCACCCCATTCTGGTCCCCCCCACCCCCATATTCTGCTCTCTGTCAGCTACTTCTTCACAATTCCCATGAATTGTACCTGAACCAAAGCACTTCAGTACTCCAGCTTAATATTTTAACATCCACTATTCTCTTCCCTGGACAGAAGAGTTATCCCTAGAGTTTATAATCACCCTTTGATAGTTTGTCCAAAAAAAGGAGTCATTTCATCATTTTGAGAATACCAAATTTCATCACATGGAGAATACTAATGATATGTATTTTATAGCACTTTTATTTATTACAAATAAGCCATACCATTCTTGGATCTGTATGTATTATTACTTTTATTCATAGAAATTGAAAGCTTTCAGAGCCTAAAGAGATCATCTAATCCAACGCCTTTGCTTTATTGATGAGAAAAACCAGTTTAGAGGAGTTAGTGGTATGCTGGCCCAGTATCAATACTTAGTTCCTCCAAAGCTAAGCTCAGTCCTCTTCCTTCTACATCAGGTGCCAGCTTTAGCTATGTATCAAAATCACAAAAGGTAAGAAGCTTCCAGGTTGATGAATGATCCACATGCAGGGCAAGGGCCCACTCCAGTTTCATGGGGACAGAAACTCCTGTACTCAGGGCCCTTTTGGATCTCAGCCTATGCACCTCTTCATCTGTATCTTTTATAAAATGTCCTTTATAATTACTTGGCAAATAAAGTAAAAAAAAAAAAGGAGCCTTGGGTTCCAAAGTGTTGCTGGTTGGATTCCCAGTCAGGGCACAAGTCTGGGTTGCGGGCCAGGTCCCCAGTAGAGGGCACGTGAGGGGGACCTGGTCCTCACATTGATGTTTCTCTCCCTCTCTTTCTCCCTCCCCTCCTTTCTGTCTAAAAGTAAATAAATAAAATCTTTTAAAAAATGAATCATGAGAGTAGTAATTTGAGGAATACATTTATTAAAGTTATAACACCTTTAAATTTTGTTTTTTGAAAAGGAAAGAAAAAAGGAGAGCAAAGAGTGAAGAAAGGTGTTGAAGGAAAGAAATTTTACTTGAGTAACTAGGGAATGTGGTCAAAGCAAAAGCCTAAGCTCCGAGGATAGACAAACGGGGTTCTATTAAGCCAGTCATGATTCCTAGTACAAGATCGACTGTGATATACGATAAATATTCTCTGGAGTATAAAACAAAGAGATGAGGAATCTGAGGCTTGGAGAGGTTGAGTAACTTGAAAAGGTTAAGAGATAAATCCAGTTTTCTTATCTCATCTAAATAATCCCCAAAAGTTCTTCTAACCTCCAATTTAAAAAATGAAAAATGTATCTGTTTCTGTTCCATACTTATAATAAACTTAGCATCTATCATAAGAATAGAAAAAAATCACGAAAGATAAACTGAGATCTTTTCTGAGTATTCCACTGAAGTGAGCCCAGAAGGAGGAACAGAAAGCAAATCAGAGGGTCTGGATACTTAGCCTTCTAGTAACTAAGAACAAGTGTTATTTTTAAATTTGCAGAAATGATGCCAGTACTGAAAATTCAAACATCTTGGTGTGAGAGAGATGATGATTACCTAGTCTTCAGCATAAGGGCCACCACCCTCTGCAGCCTGCAACTCATTTCTGAAGCCCTCACCCCACTTTCTTGTATAACATCCTGGGGGAGAAGGCAGCAGAGACAGCATTAAAGATGGGGGAAAGGAACTGAACTGCTGCTATTGTGAGAAACTGGAGAACGGCAAGCTGGAAGTGGGAAAGACAGGCGGGGCCAGGGCCTGGCAGCATAAGATCAAAGGCTGAACCTGGATTAGGAACATTCACCTGCCAGGTGGCAATACAGAAGCAGAACTCAGAATCTGGCTCAGGTGATGGTGGGTGTATGGAGGTAGGTCCTTCTATCTAAGACGCAACAACTAAAACACATTTGTAGGCCAATCTGCTTTGCTCTAAAATGTTTAGTTTCCATTTTGTTACCTCATTTAATCCTCTCAGGAACCTTGAGATTTACGCATTTATTCTTGCCAAGTTTAGAGATGAAGAAACCCAGGTTTACAGATGCCAAATAACTTGCTTGAGGCCACACAAAGTTCAGTTCTTTTACCTATGGCCCCTTTTGTTCTTAAACACCTCCCAATACATTGTAAAAAATAAGGTTTCTTAGAAATCTGAATACAAAGGCATACAATCCTTTGTATGAGCCTTGAAAGGGAAATAAAGCCCAAGGACAAGTATTAACTTGTAATCGAGTGTAAAAAGGAAGAGAAGCCAATTGAAAGAAAGAAAGAAAAAAGATTCCGTGTTATTGACCTACCTACCACCCTCTAGTGTGTCTTGGTAAGAAGCGTTTGCCATTTGTTCTTAACTCAGAGTTCCCAGTCCATTGCCAGTCCCAGATAACATCGCCCAGACTTCTTGTCTGAGTGTCATCTTCATGCACAGAATATGTTGCACTTAGTAACTGCTTTACTATAACAGAGTTCCCTAAACTAGTGTTTCTTCTCTTCCAGCATCAGGCTAGCAGGGCATTAATTCACATACTCATATAAGTGTCAGTGCAAATGAGCCTGAGAGCCCTGATTCATCATTGCAGAGATCTGAGTTACAAAGAGGAGTACCCTCCGATACATTCCCTGTGTGGACGCAGGTTTAACACTGTGACAGCACAGTCTGTTGAGAACGCTTTTCAAGGAAAACTGGGTTGTGTGAACTCAGTGGGCAGATGTAGACACAGGAAGGCTGAGATTAGAGTCAGCCTTACAGTTCCTTTGTTGTTTCCCGAGCCACCTAAGGAAACCGGTCGGCTCTGAGAGCTGATCAAAGGTACCTCTGCAGGTTCAAATTAACAGGAGTTGCTGAATCAGAGCAGCACCTGCCTGCGAATAGAAACACATTTCACCAAATAAAGTTAATCTTTCAGTCAAGCTTGGAGGTGGCAGTTCTTTTATAAAACTTGTATAGGCTGAGTTTATTCCTGTTGTATCTTAGGTCTCCAAAGGGAAAAGAGCGCTCTGTTTTATTTTGTTCAGAGTGGTGTTTATTTTAAAGCTGATCTTTGCTCCATGATGTATAGTTTAAGACCTTTGGCTCTAATGGACATACATTGTTTCAGAAAAGGGGGGCTTGGGGGTAGGAGGTAAAGAGTGGGAAAGCATTGGCATAAATCTTTACTTTCCTTTGAAAACTGCAAGTGTTGTTCAATTAAGCTAGCCTTGGTCCCAGAGCGGTCCCTAATCTCAATTTGGCAAAATATAGCTTTAAAGGCATTTTTGTACAGAGAAAGCTGAAAGGACCAACACAGAGAAACTATCGATACTAGGATAGGTCTAAAGATTCTCAGTCAAAATAAAAAACAGAAATGTGCTAAAAATGATAGTAGTCCAAGGTTGCAGGCTCAAAAAGCCAGTACTTACAAAGGAAAATGAAATACATTGAATAATACATTAAGTGTTAAGACTTACACAGAGAAGCTACAAAACAGATTTCTTGGCATTGGACAGTTCATTACTTCAGGCCCGGGCTGGCCTTAAGATTTAGGAAAGCAAAAGGATGTGTCAGATCCTGCAAGTCTCCCTGCGAGGCACAGCCGGCCAAAGGGAAACGGAATCGGAGAGGGGAATGCAGTTGACAGACAGCAGACTCGTCAGTAGAAGTACTTGGAAGATGAACTTGTATATGGTCATCTGCCAAAGCAATCACCAAATCTTTCCTGAACAGTGTGACAAAAATGGGACAGTTCCAAGTTCTTCCATTTCAGGCATAGTGTGTGGAAAGTGTAAGCTTGCAGAATCACCCAGTGGATGTGAGCTCTATTGCAGCTGGTAACCACAGACCCACTGAACTTTGATGGGTCTGTTTCCTTAGATACACAATAGGAGTAACATCTCATCAGGGTTGTGAGAATTGAATGAGACATAAACATAAAATGTTCATACTGGCTAGTGTGGCTCGGTGGACTGAGCACCAGCCCGTGGACTGAAAGGTTGCCAGTTAGATTCTCAGTGAGGGCACATGTCTGAGTTGAGGGTCAGGTCACCATCTGGGGACACGCAAGAGGCGACCACATATTCATATTTCTCTTGCTCTCTTTCTCTCTCCCTTCCCCTCTCTCTAAAAATATATAAAATCTCTGCAAAAATCATTGGCAAGAAATTTAAAGCAACAGAATTATAACATTCTGCTCTTAATTAGCCCAAGGAGATCTAAAACTTGATCTCTGAGCATTGCTTTTTATTCTCCAGCCAGTTTCCAGAGATAAACTTTATTTTTTGGTTGGATACAAATGCCATGTTCACCTTCCTGCAGTGTTAGATCTACTGGCTAGTGGCTTGGCTTTACAGTTTTTTTAAAGATTTTATTTACTTCTTTCTAGAGAGGGGCAGAGAGAGAAATACGGACATGGGAAACATCAGTCCGTTGCCTCTCCTGCGCATCCTGACCAGGATAGAACCTGCAACCCAGGCAACATGACCTGACTGAGAATTGAACCAGAAAACCTTCCTTTTGTGGGAGGATGCCCAACCAACTGAGCCACACCAGTCAGGCCTTGGCTTTACATATTGTATGCACTAGCATAAGCCCAGTGCCAAATTTCAAACTTATGTTAAACTTTAATTGGATAGGTTAACTTGGGTGATAAGGGTGATGATTCTACAGCAAATTACATTTCTTGCACAAAGATTGACTAATGCACCAACAAAAAGACTGCAAAAACAAAATTATTTTTGTTGGAAAGAGATTCCTAATGTTCTACTTAAAAAGAGAAACAATGGCTAATTTAAAGAATTACTTAGGGAAGTGGTCCCCAAACTTGGTGTGCACTAGCATCACTAAGGGAGCTTTTAAAAATTCTTAAACTCACACCACAGTTTTTGTGTTTGTGAGATTTTTAAGCTTTCCAGATGATTCCAATGAGCAGATAAATTAGTACAAGTTATCCAATCTACAGAGAGAACCTAGGATGATGTAAAACAGAGCCTCAGAGATAATCAAGTGATCTAATATACATCTACTGGAGTTCAAGGAGAAAGCAGAAAAAAAACAACGGAAGAAATGGGCAAAACTTCCCAACCATAAACTTACTGATCTAAGCAGCTTAACAAACCCCAAGCACAGTAAATACAAAGAAAACCATACGTAGGCACATCAAACACCTGAAATACAACGATAAAAGAGCCAGAGAAAAAGACATCACATGCAAGAGAAGAACGATACAGGTGACAATGGATATTTCATGAAAAACGGCGGTAGACAGAAGATAATGCTGTTACAAGATGAAAAAAAACCCCCGAAAGATTATCAACCCATAATTCTATCTTTAGTGAAACTATCCTTCAAAGATAAAAGTAAAATAAATTCTTTTCAATGAACAAAAACAGATGATTTGTCACCAGCAGGCTCATACAATTCTCAAGAAATTCCTTTAAGTTGAAGAGATGACATGTTATTTGGACTAACACAAATGCAGAGCCTCAAAAATAGTAAGCATTCAGCAAATATAAGACTATGCATATTTTCTCTTAATTTTTTGTAAGACACATATAAGTTTAAAACAAAAATTATAACATTGCCCTGTTAGATCTGTCCTGTAGCTGTGGTATATGAAAAACGAAGAGAGGACAGAATGACTTGAACTACAAGGTTCAATATTATATAGAAAGTTGTATATTAACCCTAAATAGATTGTAACAAATAAAGATATATATCATAGTCCCAGGGCAACCATTTAAAATGTCAACTGTAATTGAAAAATAAACCTTTAAAAAGAGAATAGTTTCTAAGTCAATAGAAGAAAAAATAAAAACAAAATACTAAAAATATTTATATAATCCAAAAGGCAGGAAAAGTTACAGAGAAAAAAATCCCAAATGGTAAACAAATACTAACATATTAGTAATTACATTAAATGTAAATCAGGTAAACACACCAAGTAAAATAGGCAGATTATTAGTCTAGATAAAAAATAAAGACCCAACTGTATGCTGCCTAAGAGGGATGAACTCTAGGCCTGGCTGGTGTGGCTCAGAGGACTGAGCTCGGGCTTGCAAACCAAAGGACTGCTGGTTTGATTCTCCGACAGGGCACATGCCTGGGTTGCCAGCCCGGTCCCCAGTGGCGGGGGACACGTCAGAGGCAACCACAGGTTGATGTTTCTCTCCCTCTTCTTCCCTTCCTCTCTAAAAGTAAATAAATAAAATCTTAAAAAATAAAAATAAAAAAATAAAAGGGATGAACTCTAAATACAAATAGGTTAAAAATAAGCAAATGAAAAGATACACCATGCAAATAATATGTGTAAAAGCATTTCCATTAGGACTATTTTTTTTTAAATATTTACCTTTCCAATTACATTTATTACACAAATTATTATCAACCAGGATCTCTGTCAACTTCAAGGGGGAAAAAATAAAACAGGCAATCTGGAGTGATTTTTTTTCTTAAACCTTTGGGTTTCATTTGACCATTGACATTTTCTTTAATCACTCATATGGCTTCCTTCTCTCCCCTTTCTGGTATGATTCATACCGTAACTAGGGAAGACTTTCATGATTTGCTGGTCTCCCTTATCTGTACTCAGACTTCCAGCCTTTGATCTAGCTATTAGAGCAAGTAATGATTCTTAATCACCTTCATCTCATTTTTATTTGTGTTTATTTTGTTCCTTTTATATACTTTCTTATTTCATTTTTGGTTTTATCTATTCCTGTGACCCTGAGGTGGGACTAACCCCCTCAAAGCTGATGTGCCTTCCAAAGCTGTGCTCCTAACAGGTTACAATACCACACCTTTTTCTCACTTATTTTCCTTTTAACATTTATTTATTTAAAGAGAGAGGAAAGGGTAGGGGGAATCATCAGTTTGTTGTTCTACTTGTTCACACATTCATTGGTTGACTCTTGTATGTGCCCTGACCCCGGTGGAAACCGCAACCTTGGCATATGGGGATGGCACTTTAATCCACTGAGCAACCTGGCCGGGGCCTCACTTATTGTTCTCACACCTCCTGGTTGTAAGTTTTTCTCTTTCATTTACAAAAAGTCTTTGAATTTAGCTCTTTCTACAGTGAGTACTTTCTAAATAGTTTCAAAATTAGTTAAACGTAAATTTGGAAGAATTTCTCTATATTCCTTAAACAATGCTGAAGCTCTGATGTCAAACTTAGACAATTCAGAGCCGGGTCTGGGCTGGAAAGAACTGGACTGTCATTAACAAACCTCCTACTAAGCGTGACTGCTAAGAATGGTTTTGTGGCATGTGACAAGTCTGCTCAACCATAAGTGAAAGGAACACCACCGATTCCCTTCTGGCCATCCTGGCTTCATAAGTAATTGTCTATCCCAACAAACTCCATTTGTGACCTTAGAAAATAAACCTGATAAACTAACAACCCCACAGAAGACAAAGCCTCACTGTTTTAATCACTTTAGAAAATGTTTTCAGAGGCGATTTCTGTTCAAATTAGTGCTCTACTTTAATGTAAAGCCCTTATCTAACTGTTACCACTAAATAAAGTTTAAAGGGTAACATGAAAGAGGGGTAATACTAAGACTGCTTAGATTGTTGTTTACTTCTGAAAAGTTAAGCCACAATCAGGTGCTTTCAGACCTTTCTTTTCAACACTGGCCATGTTTTAATATATGCAGGACAGATTACTAAGGGCTTTAGTGGTTAGCAAAACACTGATGGAGTGATTCATTTCAACTTGCCATACAGTTTTACGAAAAGCTTTATGCTTCCTATCAAGAGTCAATATCACACATCCTGTTTATACATACTGGCTTGTTGTCCTCAGTTCTTCAAAGAGCTGGTGACACCCCCTTAACTCACACTCCACCCAACCCCCAACTTCCTCTCATTGGTGTGATACATATTCCTACTCACTTTTAAGAAGCACCTCCCTTAACAAAACACTCTATGTTACAGTAAATTTTAAAGAAAATACTTTATTATGTCATGAAAAAAGGCATTGACTAGATTCATACTTGTTTGAAAAAAAATTGAAAATTTATTAGACAGTATGTGGGCATCCTGTTCCACATGGGAATGAGAAGATGCTATAGGTTCTCTAAGTATTGCACAGTCTGAAAAAACGCCAACAAAAAAAAAAGGGAAGAGGAGAAAAAAAATCACATGATCTTGGGAACCATCTCACATTATGAATAATCTACCAAGAAACATTAAAAAAAAAAACAACTTTGTTTCTACAGTAGCTTTAGTTTATAGTTGTTGGAATGACTGTATTCCATTGAAGACATCTCAGTGACAGGAAGCTTCATTTTAGCGATCCCATGTGCAAATATTAATAAAAAAATATATAAAATAATGCAATTCATCTCTTGCCATCACCCCGGCAATCATAAGATTTGTGAGAACCGTTCTGCTCGGAAAGGGTTACACCGTAAGCTTGGCCTGAAGCTCCATCTCCGCAGCGCGTTTGAGTGCAACGTCCACTAGAAGCTGGAAGCCACTAAAATCCTGGTTGAGGTCCGGTGGAGTCGGGGGAGGAGTGTTGAAAAGACCACTTTGTGTATTTGTACTTGGTCCGGATTTACAGGTGTCCTCTGGGTACACGAGGGAGGTGTCTATAAAGTTGCTGGCTGCTATCTGCTGTATATCTGTGTTTTGTCCCACACCAACTGGCTGGCAGAGAGAGAAAGGCACATCTTTCAATGCAGTCACAGTGGTATGACAGATTACTGATGGACGAGCCAGAATTGATCCTGGAGATGACGGCTTAGGGGAGGGTGGCCTTCCTAGGGCTGGGTTTGGTCCAGCTGTGCAGGAGTGAAATGGGCTCTCCTCTAGAGTTGGCATGAAGTTTTTGATGCCCATCGCTGACTCCACAGAGCTCACTTCAGAAATCTTGGCCCCACGGCGAGAAATTGTGAACTGATTTGGATCTTTGCCATCCTTTCTTAGCATGTCAGGGAGGAGCCTGCGGCGGGCGTTGATGAACCAGTTACAGACCTGAAATTATACAGGTATGCTTTAACACTGAGCATGCATGTTCTGAGAACCATCCATAAATGCCTACTTAATCTCTCTTTGCATCTAAGAAGGCGTGAAAGGCTTACTGGAACTTACAAAGTTATTCCAACATATCTGAGCCCAGCCCAGAAAGAAAACTGCTTCTTGTCATAAACCTGCTCCTCTTCTAATACAAAATGCCTTTTTTTAAATCATCATCCTTAAACCTTTTCAGGAAGAAAAAAGTCTAAACTCTCAAATGTCTAAAACTGATTTTAGGGAAGGATGTTTACCTTTTGCCTCTCCCCCACACTAACTGATTACCTGCTACACAGCATCCAAGTTAATCAACTACAGGAAAATCTTTCCTGTATGAAAAGGGCCACTCCCCCCAGTTACTGATTTTTCCCAGTTCAAGTCACTGTGTCAACAGACAGACATGAATTACCTCACTGAGGTCTATCCTCGTTTAAACATCAAACCAGTTTCCTGGGTAATAAGAGTAAGGTTTAACCTCCTTTTTATGTTTGCTGCATTAAGCAAGGCTCTCTCTTTTAGGCATTAGGAAAATGTTATTTGACAGATGACTGTCCAGTGTTTCTGTTTTTCTTAATAGCCAGTTATCAGCTACCAGCAGTAGAAAGTTTATAAGATACTCCTTTTTTTTGAGTCAGGAGGCACTGAATGACTTGACATACAAGAATGTTATAAAATGACTTTAGAAGGAAAAGAAAAAAGAAAACTGTGGGCATGCACTGTGTTCTCTTTCCTTACCTGTAGTGTAGATAGGTGTGTTTGTTGGGACAGGAATGCTTTCTCCTGCTCTGAGGGATAGGCGTTGTATCGGTGCTCATACAGCCAGTCCCGGAGAATCTGCACAGACTCCTTCGGCAGGTTGCCCCTTCGCCGTCTCTTGCCTGAGCCAGAAGAGGACAGGTCCAAGGGGATGTCCATGCTGTCATCATCCTCGGTCTCACTGCCGGACGCTGCCACAACACCTAGCAAAGGACAAAGGCCAGCCGTTAACCGCTTTCATCAGCAGGGCACCTACTGCAAAACGCATCACTTTGACCATTCAGTGTAAACATGTTTTCTCAACTACTGGGAGCCCGAGGAGGGACGGACCAGTGTTTTCCGCTCTGAAATACCAGAGCACATGCAAAGTGTCAAGAGTAATCTGACCAGAAACACATTCTAGACTCTCAACCAGCTGCCAGATGCCTTATTGTACCCACTTTCCTACAGAATTTAACTTTTCACAATTCTTTGGAATGAATTCTTTGGAATGCCGCGTAATCCAACCGGAGACAAAGCTCCGCCCAAGGGAGGAAGTTTGCCACCTGTGTCTCAGGAAGGCACAGCAGCAGACGGACTGTGTCTAACGGCCTGCTCTTTGAGGTCGCTGCTATCTAAGGTAAATCTAATGAGTTTCCCATTGTCCATTTTAAATGCTGTTCTTCCTCTTTCTTCTACTGAAGTTTTGAAATAAGAGGGAAAATTACACACTTAACCCAGTTAGTATTCTAAAGATAAAAATGTATGTCAAAATTTTCTGCCAATTGCATGGTCATTTCTTTTTCAAGGATACTTACACTTGTTCAAAACTCAATACCTGCTTTTAATGGCCAGTACTAGTCACTCTTTACTAAATACAAGCAACCACTGAAGTTTTCAGTGTTGTTACACAAAAACATTTTCTGTTAGTATTGTAGTCAGCGAATAAAGATGCCTAAACTCAAAATTTTAAATTTCCACAAACTTCAATGGCCATATTAATCTGAAGGGAAAATACTACATATCAATAAGCAGAGTTGTCTTGAATTATTGCAAGACAAAGAAAACTGAATATGTAACCGCAAAGGAAACTCTCTTGTCTCTAAGTACTTTAACCCTACTAGAAATTTTAAGAATTCACAAACCATAAAGAATATTCAAATCACATGTAGACTGCATTCAATAAAAGTTCAGACCTGGCCCTTTTAGACATTTAAACATAATTTAGAACTTTATTTAACATTGAAATAAAGAACAAACTGACAGTAACCAGAGGGGAGGGGAGAGGGAGATAAGGGGAGGTGGGGGAAGGAAGAAGGGAAAGGCCTGGCAAGGAACATGTGTAAAAGGACCCATGGACAGCTGATGGGGGAAGGATGGAGGGTGGGAGGTGGGGGTGGGTGGGGCAGGGGAAAGTGGTGGTGGGAAAATGGAGACAACTGTATTTGAACAACAATTAAAAAATGATAAAAAAATATTTAAATTAATGCCACCACTCCTCCCCCTCTTCAAAAGGTCAAGGGCAAGTCTTAGTGAGTGATTGAAGAAATACATTCTCTTTGTTTAACATAACCTAAAATTTAAAAAAAGAAACAAATTATAAACTACCACATGCTTGAACATACCAGTATTTCTACATAAAAGAAATTAATTAAAATAACAAAATATAAAGGTATGCACTCTTAACTTTGTTGACACAAACTTAATTGAGTGGGTTACCTGGATAGGAAATAAAAACAGAATATTTCTCACAGTGAGAAACCATTCAATGTACTTCTGAAGGTTTTTTTTTTTTTTTTTTTAAGTTTTATTTATTTAATTTTAGAGAGAGGGTAAGGGAGAGGGAAAGAGAGGAAGAGAAACATCAATGTGTGGTTGCCTCTCACATGGCCCTCACCAGGGACCTGGCCCACAACCCAGGCATGTGCCCTAACAGGGAATCGAACCCGCAACCCTTTGGTTCGCAGCCCTCGCTCAATCCACTGAGCCACACCAGCCAGGGCTGAAGGTTTTTTTAACCATCGTCTTTAAGCCTTTTAACACAATGAAACTGAAAAAGCCACACATTCAAAGATTTGTTGATGAGGTATTTTCCCAGTTAATTGGGTCGGACTTTACTTGGTGACACATGGTTGGTTTTGGACTGCTGGGGCAGTAAGGTACAGGAAGGGGTGTCCACTGAAGAGGCAGAGCCTTCAGAAGACAAAGTAAATCAAGTTCTAACAAAAGAGCAGAATGATCTTGCAAATTCACTTTGGCTCAAGGCTTAGTAAACAGCCATCGATAAACCACACAAGAATCCTAAATTTTAACTCCCATGTATTCGACAGTTCCCTTCACAGAAGCTTTTATTAAACTGCTTTAAAAAAAAAAAAAGGTACACTTTAAACTGAAACTGCTTTCACTGTTGAGAAGATGAGAAAAACTTAAAGCCCAATACTGAAATTTGGGTGGAGAGCTATTAATAAAAAACTTTAATTATAAATGAGTTTGTTTTACATTTGCAAAGAAATCTAGCTTTTAAAATCAATCCTTTAATAATTGAGTGACTAAAATAAATCTTGTTTAAACTCCTCAATGTCTGAAAAGCCAGACATTCTTTTCAAGGCTCTTAACACTCTCCCCTCAAAAAAAATTTTTTTAAAGTGTGAAAATTTGCTCATTGAATTCAACTGTAAGTTGATAATGACAAAGAGTTTAAAACAAACAAACAAAGCCCTGAAGCCTGAACTTTGATCTGCTCAGGTTCGACCAGAAATGTGATCTTTCGGAATAGGTGAGTGACACACACACATAGGCAGGTTGCAGTTAAGCAACACCAAACGGCAGTGCGACGCGACTCTGTTCTCAGTTCATTTAAACAAATGACTGCCAGGCCTCTGGACCTCTTCACAAATACTTCCAATATGTGCACAAAAGCTGCAGTAACAGGAAGTTAAGACCTCAGTCTCTCGGCTACAGCAGCTGATATTTCAGTGCAGCAAACCACGTTTGCTGCAGTCAGGACTATTTTCATTAAAACTCTCCCTCCGGATTGTGGCTCAACTTGGAAAAACAAAAAGACTTTTCCACGTTACTCATTTCCTATTGTAACAGAGCTTTTGAAAAGTTTCCCGGTTACGACTTGTTTCCAAAGTCTTGCTTTCTGCTCATACTTAAAAAAAAAAAAAAAAAGCACGGGCGGGGGGGCTTGAGGGGGAGGGGTGTGGGGAATCACAAGCCTCTTACTTCATTCACGTATACAAGGAAATGTATAAAAAGCTTTTAGCTAAAAGTCCCACAGCTCTAAAAAGCAATCTTTTCTTAATAGGAACAAGGGGTGCAAGAGCCAGAGACAGTGGTTGTAAATCTAGATGAGGCTAAAAAAGAATCTACAAATAAGAATAATGGAAGGAAGCCCTGGCAGGGAACTCTGGTTGGAGCTGGTCGGACAAGCCAAGGCTAAGGGTTCCATCCCAGGTCGGGGCACAGATAAGAATCAACAAATGAATACATAAATAAGTGGAATAACAAATCCATGTTTCTTTCTCTAAAAAAAAAAAAATTAATGGAAGGAAAACTTTAAGCACATGATTAGGGAAAAAGCAAACCTAACCTAACAAACTTCCTTTCTGAGATGAGAATATCTCAGAAGTGACAGGAAGCGTACTAACCCCAAGGTGTGCTCGGCTGGTGGCGGCCACCGAGCAATTCTAAAGCAGGAATCCCACACTGTGAGGACCCACAAGGACAAAGCCCTCGGGATTGTCCTGGAGGAATCTTTCCTAACTGGCTTAAAGCCACTTGGGGAGATTGTGGGGATATCCTCAGCTTTCTAAAACAGACACTACTATCACAAGCCGGTCTTCCCGAATCCCGGTCTCTGCGATAGTTTAAGGCTCTTTTGTTTTCAAGGAAACTTGAAAAGATGTTCAGAGACTTTTACCAAATAGTCCAACCCCACAAGCCCGGCGGGACAGACTTCGTCCAGAGTCCGTACGCAGGCCCCGGACAGCGGGCCGCACCGCGGCGGGGGAGGGGGCGCGGAGGCCCAGCGCGAGGAGCCGGGAGGGAGGGGGCGGGCGGCCGCCGGCTTTTGTTCCGCGCGTCCCCAGCCTCCACCGAACTCGGCCCCGCCAACGGTACGGGCGGCGCAGCCAGGACCTCAAGAGTTTCAGATTACAAGAAACTAGATACGCTGCCGAGAATCTCTACGTTCTGAGGGGGCCTGCCCACCCCCATAAGATTTATCAAGAAAACCTAAAAAGGGAAAGAAACCGAGCAAACTAGGCCGTCTGCGCTTCCCGGCACCCGCTCCGCTCCAGTCGTAAAGTTGCCCCCTCGCCAAGGCACCTTCATTGTTTCCCCGAGCCCGCGACCTGGCGCGTCCCGGGCTAGGACCGAGCATTCCCGGCCAGGGGCCCTCCGCAGCCGGGCGTGGGCAGGGAGGGCGCCACGGGGAGGTGCCCGGCGGGGACGGAGGGCGCCGGAAAGGGCCCGGGAGTGGGGTGGGAGGCCGCAGAGAGGGGGTTCCCGAGTGCCCGGGAGTGCCGCGGAAGGGGCGAGGGACCACGGGGGTAGGGGGATACCCGAAGTTGCTCGGGGCAGGGATGGATAGGCACCCTAGCGAAATACGCCAGGGGGTGTCCCTGAGAGTGCTGCGGGTCACCTGAGGGGCGGCGGGGACGGCAGGGCACCGGGGCAAGGTACCCAAAGGCCTGTGGTGTGGGGTAAGGACCCGGGAACGCTTTGGCGGGGGCACCGGGAATGCTAATCCACGCTCCCCCCACCCGAGCCCGGACAATGGGGGAAGTCCGTCCCCGGCGGAAGCCCAGCTTGGCGCGGGGCTCACCATCGCCACTCTCCAAAAGCAGCCTTCCCACGAGTTATCCCAGGAAGAACTCCCTCCCGTCGGGATCTAGACCTGTCTGTCAGTTTTTCACGAGCAGACGTGGCCTTGCAGGGGCCATCCCGGGTGCTCCCGGTGCCCAGTTACGCGCTGGAAACTCCAGGCCCGGCGCTCTCGCTCTGCCCCGGGAGGGGGTCAGCAGCGAGTCTCACCGCCAACCACCGCGACAGCCCCGGCTTTCGACATTTAATTTTACTCCCACTGGGAAAGCATGAGATGAGGCGCGTTTCAAAGTCACCAACCCATAACCAAAACAGCAGCAGCTCAGGGCGGAGACGGGCCTTGGTACCCGTCTCGGACTCGAGGCGGCCCCGCCGCAACTTCATTGTTTCACTATGTGCGCGAGGAGTCTGCAAGAATGCGAAGCTGCAAAACTCCGGGCGCCCCGCGCGTGCGCAGCCGCGCGCCCCTCCCCCGCGCCGGCGTCCCCGAGCGATTAACTTCTGTTTGGAACCACTTAACATAAATCACAACAGAAACGCCAACTGTGGCCCACGACGGAACATTCGGGGTACCTCCCTGTCAGGGACTCAAAAGTTCACTTCAAGAGGGAGCTCACATTCTTTGACCTTTCGTGGTGGCAGGGTTTTCCCCGCTGTGTATTTTGTTTTTGAACCAGACTGACGGCAAGCGTTTCGTGGAAACAATGACAGACTCACTCCTTGCACTTACAACCAAGCCTGCTTGTCACACTTGGACTCATTCTGACTTGCATGCTGCTTTAAGCTGCCTGCCCTCGGTCCTAACGCTTCACGTTGCCCCCAATTCTTCGTGGGAAAACTTTGAGAGGTCGTTAGTTTTTAAGTCTGCCCTTCCAAAGTTTCCGATCCCCGAGGGCGATCCGGGGCCCGAGCAGCGTTCCTTCGACTGTGGAAACCACCGGTCCCGGGAGAAGAGGGTGCCTGGGCTCAGCTCGGGGCGGTCGGGGCCCAGAGTCCGTGCCCAACTTTCAGACAAAGGCGCCCCCGGCCGCCCCCGGGTCGCTGCGGGAAAAGCGGGAGGGGGTACCTCCCGAGCCGGGCCCACACCCCTGGCCTGCGAGAAGCCACGCGGCGTGTCGACGGAGCACGGGGTGTCGGCTGAACAATGAAACTTGGGAGTCGCACAAACAAGGCGGTGAGCGTGTTTCTTGACAATGTGCCAGCAGCGTGGAGAGGTCCGTCCCTCCACAACAGCCCCTCGTGTTGTGTCTGGGGGGGAAACAACTGCCATTTCAGACGCAGTCTCAACAAAGAGAACGGCAGCGGTTCCAACCGGAGGGCCCCGGGGCTGGGAAGTCCAACAAGTCACTCTCGCCCCAAGCCCGGCGAGCACGTTTTCCCGGGACTCGCGCCCACAGGGCGAGAGCCCGCGGACCTTACCTTTCTTGCTTTTCATTCTGGAGTTCTCCTTCCAGCGCAAGACACTACTGGGGTCTCGCGGGGGCGCAGGGGGCAAGCGCTGTCTCCTTCCCAGCGGACTCTCCGGTGACTTGTAGGACCAACTCCAGTAGTTATTGCTAAACTAGGCGCTCGGATCCCAGGCGCCCGCTTCTTGGGTGGAATTCAAGTGACACTTGGGCTTCCTCCTGCCGGGATCTTCTGGCAGCCGGCCTGGGACTCTCCCTCACCCAACTCAGTCCCTTCCCCACGCCGCTCCTTTGTTCCCCGCTCCTGCTCGGCGCACCTCGGCGCTGTCAGATTAAGAGAGGCGAGGAGGGAAGGTACAGGAGGTCCTGCCTCCGCCCCCAGCCGCCCGCCCCGTCCCCCGCCCGCCCCACCGCTTCCCCGCCCCTCCCCCGCACCTTCCAGCCCCGGAGGACTGACTGCACGAGGGCCTCGCCGCGCCGCCTCACTCTGCGCCCTCGGGGCCGCTGTCACCGGTTCCTCGTGGGGGTGGCGGAGCCCAGAAACCGAGCCTTCCTCCCTGCTGCGCGCACGCCTCCCGCATCCCTCGCTAGTCTCCGTCACACTAGCCGAGCGCCCTGGGTTTCTCCTTCGGGCCTTTCCTCCCGGGGCTGACGAGGGTGCGTTTGGTTAGGAAATTGCAACAGATGGAAATCAGGCCGCCCCCTCCTTCCCCTCCTCTACCCCAGGGAAGGAAAGGCCCCCGCTTTCGTTTTTGACAGCTGCCCGACACTCCACTGTCCCGCTGGAGAAGACAGCCGCTTCTGATTCAAGGGGCGGAGCACCGTAGGAAAAGTATTCGGGACAAGAACCAACTTCTTCCAGAATGCGCGGCTGCCATTGACCCGCGGGCGCGGCGCACCCTTCCCCTCCCGGGGCTCTTCCTCCTCCAGCGACAGTGCGGGACGGGGGGATGGGGGGGGTAGGATGAGACACGGACACCCAAGATGAATGACTGTTCCCCCAGGGCTAAGCTGCGAGTTCCGGACTGGATTGCTAGGCAGTTTCGAAATCTAACACGTTGAGGCGGACGCTTGTCATGCTCACATGCTCTTTAAAAGTCTGTGTCTGGGAACGGGCGCGCGCCGGCCCCGCCGCCACTCGGCCTGACACTCCCACCGTCGGCCCCGGGCAGCTGTCGCCTTCATGGAAAGGAGGTGACCCCACACCTGGGCTGCTCATCGGTTTCGATGAAAAGTCTACTTTTAAGACTTAAACCCTGCTAGGGGACCCGTTCTCCCATCGGGTATTTCAAACAAATTAGTCATGGAGTAAACACATGTTCCGGTTAGTTTATTTTGGTTGAGAGGAAGACTCCAACAGGAGTTCCTTGATGAAATTACCCTTTTAAAAGACCAGACGTTGTTTGGCTGATTTCAAGAAACGCATGCCCCTTCCCAGCCCTCTCCTCTGGGTCTACTTTTCGCGTGTGTCACGTTGCTTTTAAGTAAAATGAACTGTCACTGTCATGTGCCACAGTAAGACTTTCCCCGTCACTTAAAAGGGGGGGGGGGAGGAACCCAAACGTAAATAACCCCGGTAGAGACGTCAGCGCCTGAGTCGGCCTCCAGTTTCGGCTCTGTGGTGTTTTTGTTTTGTAACCTCAATGGACAGGCCGGCAGGAGTAGGTTCGGTGGAAATAAGGTTAAACCCGAGGACTCAGGCAGCCAAACGATGACTAATTAGACTTTGGTGCCTCTGTTTTAGGATTACACTGAAAATTAAAGCCAGTCCCCCACCCACTCGCCCTCCCCAAAAAGACACCCCCGCCGGGAGAGTGAATTAAGGCCAGAGTTTACAAAGCTTGGGTGGTTTTTCCAATTACAGGACTTAAAATGAATAAACAACGGAAAAAAGCGTCACTCTAAGAAGACAGCAGCCTTACGATTTTTTTTCTTCTGCGGTTTGCCGGCTGCTTGGCACCTAAGAGAACACACACCTAAAACGACAAAGCAGGGAAACTCGGTCCTAGAGTAGACGACAGCCTGGACGCTCCC
This sequence comes from Micronycteris hirsuta, assembly GCA_004026765.1. Lineage (NCBI taxonomy): Eukaryota > Metazoa > Chordata > Mammalia > Chiroptera > Phyllostomidae > Micronycteris > Micronycteris hirsuta. The sequence continues at coordinate 65,901 of PVJI01006718.1, read as the reverse complement.
CCGCCACTCGCTGGAGCGCAGCGCCTTCCCCGAACCTGGCTGGAGATGAATCAGCTGCTGCGCCGCCGCGCAGGACAGATGCGGCGCGGTGAGAGCGCGGGGCCGCCGGTTAGAGGGCCGCCGGGTTCTCGCGTTTGAAGGCTCGTTTGTCGCCGGGATTGGTGGCTCCCGCGCGCTGAGCGAAGGGAGAGGAGGAAGGAGGGACGCGGGGAGGAGGAGCCGCGGGCCGGCAGACGCGGCCACTCCGCGGTTTGATTGGCAGGAGCCTCGTCTGGAAGCCGGCGGTTACTGGGGAGACGCTTTGTTTGCTAACTTCGAAAGTAGCTTCGGCTGCCTCGGCCGCTTTCGAAGCCACTCCACAAAACACGCCTCCTGGACGTCTTAACCCTCCTCCTGGCCGCTTTCAGCTGCTCGCGACGAAAACGCTTCCCTCTTCCGCGTGGTTCTCCCTGGCCACGCGGTGGCTCTCATTCTGTGCACAAAGGTATCTTTTTCTTCGTCTAAGTGAACTTGGCTGATTACTGAGATTCTCAGGCGGCTGAGATGGAAACGGAGTTGAAGCGAGTTTATAGCTAGAAAACAAACTTTGGAGGGGAAGGGGAGGGGCGCACAGAATTAAAAGCCTCTTTCAAGTTGCAAAGAGGAGAAAAATGCGAACTTTAAACTCTCTCGCTGGAGGTCCGGCTTGATCCGGCCAGTGTTCACCTACTGCTGGAGCGAGTCCTCGAAGCAGTTCTACAGGTGGAGAGAGGTTCCTAAGAGAAAGAAGCACGGGCACCTTCCCGTGCGATGACTCCTCAGGTAGAGGTCCCCGTCCTCAAGGCTAGTTACCGAGTTTGTTTGGAGCTTTGAGTTGTTGGTGCGTTCTGAAAAGTGCTCGGAGTCTGCTTAACACCGGCAAGAAAAAACACCCGAAGGAGCGGGCTCGAAAAACCAGCAATTGCTTAGGAGATTTTTGTTTATTTGCTTTTCCCGAGGTGGAAAAGCAAGTTTTAGTTCTGGCTGTGTCGATTCCTTACTGTCAGATAGGGCCTCCCCGTAAAACTGAAAAACTGATCCAATGACTTAAGATTCTGCCCCGTGCTAAACATTTTTAATTAATAAAAAATTATATGGATTCACGTTGTGTGGGAAAAGTGAGAAGATGTTGGGTGCTCAAGAAAGCTGCTAATGAACCTTTTCCCCATTATTTTTTCCCTCCAGGCACACGTGGTGCCATTACTCTATCTTCTGAAGTTGCCTCAAGGCCGAGAAAGAAACAGTTTAAAGTACTTTTCACAGCCTGCAAACCATTCAGAGGCACATAAGCCAGAAAAATATATCAATACATCCAGTTAGTTTTACGCCAGGTCCTTGACGTGATTGGATACTGTGTTCGATTCATCTGCTCAACGACCATTGATGAGGCGTGAATTCCGTCTGGCTTTGTCCTTGGCGGAGGGATGATGACTCACTCAGTTGCTAGATCCCTTTTGCTTCTAGTTTCTGGGGGACGTATATTTATTTTTTTGTTTAAATTTTTTTTTAAATTTAATCTTGTATTTTCCCCCCACTACCGTTTAGTTGCCTTATACCCCCACTCCCGGGGACAGATATTTAAAAAGAAGAAATAGGCCAGTTAGTCTCCAAACACTGCACCAGGATTCCATGATCATCTCTTCTCATCTCAGGTCAGGGGAACAGGGCTGCTTCGAAAGAAGCTGACCATTGTCTTTTCAAGGGCCTGGGGCTGGGCTACAACCTTCGTGTGATTTTACGGGCCAAGTCAGGATTATCTCCAGTTCTCAGTGACGGGAGCAATGGGAACCCTGGGATACTTCAGTTTGTCGTCACTTTTTTTCTAACCTGCACTTCCCTTCCCATCCTTTCCCTCTCATTTTTCTTTGCCTATAGGTTTGGAATCCAGCACAGGTGACAGAAAAAATAATTCGTTAAGCACAGCCTTTACCCTCTTTCGGCCTCATCATGTATCAGTAGAGCGCTTTACAGTTTCTGAACCACGTAAGTGGCCTTATTTAATAGCATAGTCGAGTAGGTTATTCGTTTTTCCTAAAGTCAAGATAACATAAATACATCCAAATATAACAAAGCAAAAAGGTGTAAAATCAAGTATTGGGCATAAATTATCTGGCTTTAAGTCAAGTGTCCTCTGTCATCTTGTTGAAGAGCCCATGGATGTGGAAGGCAGCGTTCCAGGCGGACACCAAGCACAGGTGACGGCACCAGGGCCTCCGAACACGTCGGGGTCGCTGGGCGGTCTCTCCTCTGGGTTCTACCAGCAGTTTTACAGAAGGCTCTGTTCCAACCTGCCAGACTTGTGTGCGTTTTTTCCCCTTTCCTCATTTTTCAGTTACAAAAAAGGCTGTGCTCAAAAATCCAAGCAAGAAGTATACAAAGTGAAATATAAAAGACCTCTTTACAAAATAAATAAATAAAAGACCTCTTAATTTCTCTCTTCACTCTCTAATGGCACATACGCATACTACATACAAATGTAAGGGAATTTTTTTTTAATTATTTGCTGTTTTCATGTGCCCTCCGCCTGGAGTCTGAGGGGTCTGTGATATCCTGACCTAAATTTAGGTCTCCACTCTGCTACCTCCTACCTCAGGGTTTCTTAACCACAGCCCTATTAACATTTGGGGCCCGATAATTCTTTGTTGTGTATTGTGGGATGTTTAGCAGCATCCCTGGCCACTAACCAACACTTGTCAGTAGCACCCATCCCCCAAGTTGTGACAAACAACCCCTCCAGACCTTGCCTGAAGTCCTCAGGAGGACATGGAAAGGAGCGGGGGTTGGATGGATGTGGGGGTGGGGTCACCTCTGGTTGAGAACCACAGTTTCTTCCATAACACCACACTTTAAATTATTTTGATTAATTGACTATTAACTTGTTTATTTTCCTTTGACTCCCACTAAATAAGGCTTTCAGAATACCATACCAGACTGTAACTTACTCCCTTTCTCTACGTCCATGACAGTAGTTAATTCATTCACACGTTTCCATTTATCTTCCCAAATGGTAGAGAACCCATTTATACTAGCAAAAAACAAATAAAAACACCACAAACAAACAAACAAAAGAAATATCTAAGAATAAGATTAACAAGACACGTGCACATGTTTTATGAAGAAAATGTAAAATTCTACTGAGGGACACAAAGGAGGACATAAGGAAAATAAAAAATATAACATTGTTTTAAGCAAGATTCAATCATGAAAGCAGAAAGATGTTTATTTTCTTCCAAATCACTCTTTATTTAGTTTTAATTGATTTTAGAGAGGATGGAAGAGAGAAAGAGAAAAACCAAAAACAGACATCAATTTGTTGTTCCACTTATTTTTGCATTCATTGGTTGATTCTTGTACGCGCCCTGCCCTGGATGAGCCCCGTGACCTGTGTGTGCTGGGAGGGCACCAGGACTCTCTAACCAGCTGAGCTATCTGGCCAGGGCCCATATCAATCTTTAAATTCAAAGCAATTTCCATTAAAATACCAACAGGATTTTTTTAAATTGCCATAGTTCATAAAAAATAAATATCTCACAACAGCTGGGAAATTCTAAAAGAGAAAGTTGAGATGGGGGAAAACGGGAACACCCCCAATATTAAAGTGTTTTGAATTTTATAATAATTAAAATGTAAAAGTTTTGTACTGAAAATCAATAAAGAGGAAACAAAGGACAATGAGGCATTCGAATCTAAAGAGAGATTTAGATTTTGGCAAAGGTAGCTTTTTCAGATCAGAGAAAAATTTAATTTGGACAATTGACTATTTTTAGTTGAAAATGAAGCTGAATCTCTGTCTCATTCCTTTAACAAAAATAAAATTCATTTAGTCAAAGATTGAAATATTAAAGTAATTTAAAATGCACCAAATATGTTCTGAAACAGGTGGGGGGGGGTGTCCATTTTGCCTCCCAGGGACATTTGACATTCTTTGGAGACATTTGGTCATCACACCTGCTGAGGAGGGAAAGCTACTGGCATCTAGTGGATAGAGGCCAGGGATGCTGCCGGACATTCTACTACACACGGACAGACCTCCTCACAATCGTCGCGTCCAAAACATCAGTAAGTGTTGGAGGTGTGAATATGATCTTGGAATGGTGAAGGCCTTTCTGGTAGGGTACAACACTGAGAAGTAATAAAGTATATAAATGTTTATAAGCATTGTTTTTTTTTTAAACTATGCTTAAGGAAAAATTTTATAAAACTTTCAAAAGCAAAGAAACTGGGAAAAAGTACTTGCAACATATGTCAGGCAACATCAGACCAATTTACCTAATATATGAAGAGCTCATAAAAATCATAGGAAAGAAGAATCCTGTTTTTTAAAAGTTGGGCAAAGGATATAGACAGGTAGTTTAGCAAAAAAAGGAATCGAAATAAAAACATTTTTTTTAAAAACCATAAAAACAGTCATTACAACAAAGTAAATTGGATTGAGCTGATATGGAAAGGTTAATCTATGTTGATTAGGGTTATTTTTTTAAAGCAAGGCACAGCATACTATAGTATTTTCTGTTTGGTGTAACAAATTTTATGCCTGTATTTTTAGAATGATATTCAAGGAAATATTAACAACAGCTACATTTGGAGGAAGAGAAGGGGAAGGAGGTGGGATGCATGATAAGGAGGCTATTTTTTTCATCTACTGTTTTATACAAGCTTGAAACGTGAGACAGACAGAGAGACACGTGCGGTGAAGTTGGAGAAGGCAGGTTCCTGATCACAGACTGGTGCAGAGGGCCTACGCCATCATTTTGTTTTACTTTCACCTGTTCTTTTGTACTCTTCCTTTCTTTGTGTAGGCCTGACTTTCTGGCCTATCTTATTTTCCTCTGTCTAAAGAACTTCTTTTAACATTTCTTGCAAGGCAGTTCTGTCATCATCATTTTTAATAACTAAATGTAGTTGATTATAACTACAGATGTTATTTATGTACAAATCCTCAATTATCATACATTTAGTCTGACTTGAGGTAGAGGGGACTTTTGCAAATTCTATATATCTCCCTCCCCCTAGCAGGGATTTAAAATTAGACAAAGTATTTGGAGCCTTTAGAATTGGCTCTGCAGTTCAAGGAGCCAGGGGTAGTTAATCATTAGCAAGTGTGAATAACCCCCAATGACACCCTTGGAGCTCATTATCCACCACCCTTTGCAAGGAATAATAACAAAAGCTGTCAAACCATTTAGATTGTTGTATTGGATGACCAAATCTGCAAAATTGGGAAGGTTAATTCTGATGCAGGCAATTTTTACAGAAAACTGGCCAAGCGTTACAACATATAAAAATAGGGCAAGATGCTTTTCCATAAAATGAATTAATAAATGTTATCAATGTATGGATGGAGTCAGCATGTCCCCCGAAAGGCACAAAGCATTTAAGTAAAGAGGGAAAAATCTGTTATCTCCCAGTGTTTTCATCAGGCTTCCACAGGATGTCATGCAAAAGCCAAAACAGTCCTTCCATATTACCTTAAAAGGGAGGAAAACACATTCACTTCCAAGCTACTTGGATATACTGGTACTTTAATTTTAAAACTTAGATACATATTTTATTTTTCTCACTCATTTCGGAAGCTCTCCTCAGCAACTCATTTTCAGAGTAGATTAACAGGCTACTCATCACAGGTGAAATAGGTGTCTAAGTCCGTCCAGATTTTATGCTCCCATTTTGTTTCAGTTTGGCAACAACACACACACATGTATACTACTTCTGAATCAATTTTATTTTTTAAAAACCTTTAAAATAGCCAGGTGACCTTAGAAATAAGGGCTTTGTCATGCGCAGAATGCCTTTGTTTGTTTTGTTTTTTCACTTTTTATTATGGATTGATTTATGTACCTAACAGTGGAGATCCTAGTATAATGAACTCCCACATACTCATCACCTAGCTTCAACAATTATTAACCCATGGCCATTCTTGCTTCACCTATACCCTCATACACATCCTTCTCTACTGTATTATTTTGATTTTTAAAAAACTTTTATTTATTTATTTTTAGAGAGGGGGAAGGGAAGGAGAAAGAGGGAGAGAAATATCGATCAGTTGCCTAAGGCACACTCCCCACTAGGGACCTGGCCCGTAACCCAGGCATGTGTCCTGATGGGGAATCGAACTGGTGACATTTTGGTTCGCAGGCCAGCACTCAATTCACTGAGGCACACCAGTGAGGGGTGCTGTATTATTTTGAAGCAAATGCCAGCCATCATTTCATTGCTTGATAAACTCGTATAGCTAATGTTTTGGCTTGCCGAGTCAGTACTTCCCTACTCCCTAGTATAAATGATTTATTTACTAAGGGGGCTAAGAAGTCCCAGAATTGTGCCCTATTGATCCTCCTTCTAGCTAATTTTATTTCTTATGGTTAAACATTTTCTTCATGCCAAAGAGAATAATTATACTTTGTCTTCAGAAGGTACTTTAAGGCTTTTAGTTTTATTAGCCTCTTTTAGACCAAAAACTGAGGTAAATTTTCTCTTTTGGTCAGCAACCCTCAAATATTCATTTCCATTTCTTTTATCTGAACTTTTCAGACTATTCGTCCTCTTTTTTTTTTTTTTTTCAAGAAATATGTTCACCAAATCAATACCTCACTTTGAGGTCTCTAGAAATACTGTTTTACTTCACTAACTGTAAAAAAGAATACTTTAAAAAAATAAACAGCTACAAAAAATTATAAAAGCCAGTTATTTCCTTCGCCTGTGTGTAAAACAGGAATGAGGAGATCAGAAGAGTAAAGTCAAGAAAGATTTATAGACTTCCAGTCAAGATGGTAGCATAAGCAGACAAGGCTTGCCTTTTCGCACAACCACATCAAAATTACAACTAAAATAGAGAACAGCCATCACTCAGAACCATCAGAAATTGAGTTGAATGGAAGTCTAGCAACTATGGAAGGAATTAAAGAACCACATCCATCCAGACTGGTAGGAGGGGCGCATACATGGAACCGGCTGGTCCTTCACCCACGTGTGGTGGATAAAAATTCAGGAGGGATCTCTCAGGAGCAAGGAGTCCCAGCCCCACACCAGGCCCTCTAGGCCATGGTTCCAGTGACAGGAAGATAAGTCCCCACAACTTCTGGCTGTAAAAACCAGGGGGAATCGAATCAATGGAAGACGCTGCTAGAGCCAAAGCAGTTCCTCTTGAAGAACCCACACACAGACTCACCTACTCAGACTCACTCCCTCTGAGCTCCAGCACCAGGATAGCCCCTTGAAAGGACCAATGGTATACAGGGAGAAACTGAAGTGTCTGGCCTCAAGGTGAGAAGAGGACATTGTCCGTTTTTAAATTCTCCCCCCACAGAGCCTGTAAGCTGGTGTCATATCTGAGACTCCATCAACCTGGCTAACACTGTTCGACGTGCTTTGGAGATCCCCAGAGACTCCTCCAAACCCAATTTATGGGCCCACCCAAGCTGCTTTTCCATATGAATGACTAGTATTAGTTTATTTCATAACTTTCTAAATCCTCTTAAAAGCAGCAAGAGAAAAGCAGTTAGTTACCTACAGGGGTGTCCCCATAAGACAGTCAGCTGATTTCTGAAAAGAAACTTTGCAGTCTAGAAGGGATGAGTAAGAAATATTTAAAGTCATGAAAAGTGAAGACTTACAGCCAAGATTGCTCTACCCAGCAAAGCTATCATTTAGAATGGAAGGGCCAATAAAGAGCTTCCCAGACCAGAAAAACTAAAGGAGTTCATGATCACCAAATCACTATTATGTGAAATGTTAAAGGGAATTAATTAAGAAAAAGAAGATCAAAACTATGAACAATAAAATGGCAATCTATCAACAGTTGAATCTAAAAAACAAACTAAGCAAACAAGAACAGAGACAGAATCATGGATATGGAAAGTATTTTGATGGTTGCCAGATGGGATGGTGGTATAGGGGAATGGGTGAAGAGGTGAGGGGATTAAGAAGTCCAAATAGGTAGTTACAGAATAGCCATGGGAATGTACAATATAGTATAGGTAATGGAGGAACTAAAGAACTTACACACATGACCCTTTTACATGAACAATTACTGGGGAGGGGATTGCCTGAGGGAGTGGGTGTTGCTTGGCGGAGGGGGTGGGGCTAAAGGTGAAAAGTCAGGACAACTTTGTAATAGCATAATCAATAAAATATAACTTAAAAAAAGATTTGATACATTCAGTAAAGAGTTATTTCCAGTCAGAACTGCTTGATGGTAATATAAAAACACAAACAAGCCTTAATACAAAGTTTTAAAACATAACATTCTGACCATTAGGTTTGTAAAAGTAGAATTGTCAGGTAGATTATCTGATGCTATCTCTTCCTTCTCCCTTCCCCACCCTCCCCTCCTTTTCTTCCCCTCCCTTTTGTTTCCTTCCTTCCTTCCTTTCTCTCTCTTCCTCTCTCTCTCTCTCATAACTCTTCAAGACATCATCCCTCATTGGAAATCACAAATCTTTTATTTGTCCTAAATATTTTGTATTTCACAAGAATCCCATTTAGTTTAAAAAACGAACCAAAACAACTGTTTGAAAAATGGGGTCTACATTTCTTGAGTTAGGTTCACTTGGCTTTCATCTATTAAAGTATGTCCATCCTAACAGTTTGTGGGAAAGAATATAGCAAAAGCCTATACAACCTTCTACTTGATTAGTCACTTATCACTTCTCATTTGTCTGATCAAAAAGTATATTTTCCCAAAGGACTAATGATTCTGTAACCACAGTGCTTTGCTTTGCCTGTGTAATCATTATTTTGTTGAGCCTCAAAGAATTCTTGAGGTGTCCTCAGTTTGAAATACAAGTCCTTCTGCGTAGCTTTGAAAGCCAATTCACAAAATAATGTCCCCGTTTTTCATACTAACAGTGTTGTCTGGAATAAGATTCCTCTCTAATAGAACTTAAACATACTCTTGCTCTTCCTAGTTCTTCCTCACCCACCGCCCAAAATTAATCTCTTATTATTTTGCAAACTGTAAGGAAATCATTTCTGCATAAAAAATGCAAAAATAAAATGTAGTCCAGAAAAAATATAAATTTTGTTTGTTCATCTTCAAGTTGTGTAAGGAAGACTTAATTAATCTTTAAGTAATCCTTCACTGCTAACAGGTGGTCTAAGCTAAAAATAAAAATCTTAAAATACTGAAATAGGAAATTTACATTCATTCCTCATTGATTTAGCAGTAGGATTAGAATGCCTCATCTCGCCCCTGACTACACGGAGTAGTCAGTCCCAGTTATTGATTGTTCTTGAAAAACAGAGCTGAGAAGTTTTGCAGGCATACAAAAAGAATTTGTATTCTTCAAGTTAGTGAAATTGAAGGTGTATTTTTCTTTTTTCCTGGGGTCCTCTAGACGCACACTTAATCTATATCCACTTCAGACATTATTTTAAAGTCCATGGAGACAAAACAAAACAAAAATAAAATCGTGTATTTCTAGGATTCAGCTTCATCTGTTGCATCAAGATTGCCTAGTTGTATCCCTAAATGTAAATAATGCCTATGCTGGGGTTAAGGGGCTATGGCTTCTTCTTCTCTTGCAAATTTTCTACAATGAGCTTGGATTCTTCCACTTTTATCATCATGGAAGGCAATGGGTGATATTTCTTAAGTTAAAGAAAAAAAGCTGCCTATCTTTGGCACCTGGCTGTAGGTACAATTACAGGTTTTACACATGAACTGAAATAGTGATATTATTCAGTTGACAGATATTGACTAATATTCTTGAGTGGATTCTGTTTGCAAAGTTTTCAGCTGGTTTGTGTGAAGTATGCGAAGTAGACAAATGTGCCAGGAGTTCAAAGGAGGAGAAAAGATGAGTAGTTTAGTGAATTTCAAAAACTGAAGGAAGTAGAATTGATAAAAATGTGAGGAAAAAGAAGCCTTTTGTTCGAAGCTGATGAGAGAACAACAATGTATATCTAAAGTCTTGGGTGTACTTTTTGATCCCCAACTACACTTTTTGGGGGTTTATTTTAAGGTTTGGTGGATAATTTGGTGGATACAGAAGGAGGGAGTCATAGAAGGCAAACCTCAAAAGGTATACTAAGATCAAATGATTGTACTGAGGCGGGGTTGGGGCCTTATTCTGTAGGAAATGATGGCAACTTAACAACACTTTAGGAAGATGAAATTTGCAGTTTTCTCCAGAATGAATTAGAGGCAGAGTCTGGTTAATAGGGTTTAAAAATTAAAGGCCTGAAATTTCACTGTGCCTGTGAAAATGGAAATGATTTTTTCACTTGGTACTTTATATTTCTAAAAATAAGACAAGATTTATTGTGCCTGATATTTGACACGCACTACAAATTTTTAAAGTATAGAAAACACTTTATCATTGTTTATACTATAAAAAAATAATGAGTAACCTAGATGAGTACATGAACCCACTTCATGTCAGGCTGGTGCCAGAACTTAAACTGCATAAATCAGCTACTTTACTTTGCTTTATTTTTCCTGTTCACACTGTAGAGGTCACAGGGTACAAAAGGAAAAGGCTTGCAAAATGCGTGATTTCTCAGGGTCACCAGCATCTTTGGGAGGAGTCACCCTGCAAAAAGGCTGTTGGCTAACTACTGTACTGATTAAAATTCCCTCCTGAGCCAATTTACCACTATTTTTTAAATAGGCCGTTTTCACTTTGATTGGCAAGATGTTACAAGATCTCTGGTTCTTAAATGCTTTTGTAGAATGAAACTGCAGTTGTAATCAGTTCTGGGGAAGCAGGGTCGATGCTGTGGGGTTAAAGTGTAAATCTGCGGCTGTCAACCTTCATTTACTTTTTTTGTATGTGTGGTAAAAATACACAATGTAAAGATTACCACTATTATTATTGTTGATTTCATCTTTATTGCATTTTTTATTTGTATTACTTTTAAGTGTACAGCTCAGTGGTACTGAGTACATTCACACTGCTGTGCCACCACCGTCAACTATTACCGTTCGAGAACTGTTCTCATCCTGCCAAACTGAAGCTCTGCTGTACCCATTAAACAGTAAGTCCCCATTCCTCCCTCCCTCAGCTCCTGACAACCTCCGTTCTACTTTCTGTCTCTATGAACTTGATCTTTCTAGGTCCCCATTTAAGTTGAATTATACCCTATTTTTCTTTTTGAGTCTGGTATTTCACTTAGCATAATGTCTCCAAGGTTGATTCATGTTATTACATGTGTTAGAATTTATTTACTTCTTCGTTGACTTTTGTAATTTTTAATTTTGATGTAATTTCAATCTTACAAAAATAGTAGTAAGAATAGTACAAAGAACTCCTATATACTCTTCCCTGCCCAGATTCCCCAGATTTGGTTCATTATTTTATTTATTTAGTTTTTAAAAAAGATTTTATTTATTTTTTAGAGAGGGGAAGGGAAGGAGAAAGAGAGGGAGAGAAACAGCAATGTATGGTTGCCTCTCACACGCCCACGACTGAAGACCTGGCCCACAACCCAGGCATGTGCCCTAGACTGGGAATTGAACCAGCAACCCTTTGATTCGCAGGCCAGCACTCAACCACTGAGCCACACTAGCCAGGGCTGGTTCATTATTTTATACTCACACATGTACACATTCATGTCCCACATTTATATTTTTTTCCTTTGAATCATTTGCGAATAAGTTGCAGATATGCTGCCTCTTGGGTTCTAAGAATAAGGACATCCTTTTACATAATACAATTATCAAAATTAGGAAACCAACGTTGATATTCTGCTATTACTCAATATACAGACCAGATTCATAATTTGCTAGTTGTCAGATAATGTCTTTCATAAGAAAGCCAAAATTTCTAGACTAAGACAGTCTAGGATCACATGTTGTATTTACTTGGCCTGTCTCGTTAGTCTCCTTTAATCTGGAACAGTCTGTCTTTGTCATTCATGACCTTGGCATTTCTGAAGAGTAAAGATCTGTTATTTTTAGAATGACCCTCACTTTGGCATTGTCTCATGTTTCCTCATATTTAGGTTGAGGCTGCATGTTTTGACAGATACATCACAAAAGTGACATTATGTCCTCAGTGCATCATATTAGGTGGCAGATAATTTCACTGTTGACTTGTCCCTTTACTGCAGCTGTTTTTAACTTTTTTTGTCTCGTGGCACACATAAACTAATTACTAAAATTCTGTGACATACCAAAAAAATATTATATGTTTGCAGCTATAACAAAAAGTAGGTATAATTCTGATTGATTCACAAAAGAAAATAATAATAATAATTATCTACCCTTTTTGCTCCAACATGACTTTTTATTTTATTTTTTTAAAAGATCTTATTTATTTTTAGAGAGAGGGGAAGGGAGTTTTTAAAGTATTTTTTTTTTTAAGATTTTATTTATTTATTTTTAGAGAGGGGAAGGGAGGGAGTTTTTAAAGTATTTATTTTTTTAAAAGATTTTATTTATTTATTTTTAGAGAGAGGGGAAGGGAGGGAGTTTTTAAAGTATTTTTTTTTAAGATTTTATTTATTTATTTTTAGAGAGAGTCCAACATGACTTTTTAAAAAGTCATATAAGGTTTTCTGGTACCAAGAATTAACCAATCAGATGCAACTTTATTACTCAATGGGATCAGTAAGATGCAACTCTACTATATTATCTATATATTTATGACTCAAGACAGGTCACCAGACAGCTATTACACTAGCTGTTGTCATGTTTTTATTTGACAATCTAAGGAAAAGAGATCAGTGCCCCTGACTGAATAGTCAGGTATTGCATGTTTTAAAAATTCTTGCAGCACAGTGGTTGAAAATCGCTACCTTACCGAGTAATGTTAACCTCGATTACTTGTTAAGATGGTGTCTAGCCTTGGCTTGGTAACTCGGTTGGTTAAATGTTGTCTCCATATGCTAAGTTTGCAGATTTGACCCCTGGTCAGGACACATACAAGGATCAACTGATGAATGCATAAAGAAGTGGAACAACAAATTGATGTTTCTTTTCCTTTCTCTCATCTTTCTTCTCTCTCTAAAACTCAATCAATAAATTTTTTTTAAAAGGTGGTCTCTAATCCATTATGATTCTCACCTGAATGAAATATTAATATATTTATCAAGTAGTGGTTTCTAACACCTTCATTTCTTTTTTATTACTTGTTGACATTCCACCGTACAGAAGAGCTTCTCCTTCCCCATTTGCTTATTTATTTATATCCCTGTGGATTTACGGAGCCTTTTTATTCAGTGGATTATAACTGATTATGTACTATTATTTATGTTGGTGCTCAGATTGTCTCATATTTGGCCAGTGGGAGTTCCTCAAACTGATCTCCTTGTCCTTTTGATTCAACTCCATTATTCTTTGAGGACTTTCCAGGCTCACACTGATTTTCCCTGCCCCAGACTTGGAACCAATCATTTCTCCAAAAGCCCTAGTCATTTTCAGTGTAGAACGGTATTTAGAAACTAAGACATGGGTTCCACAAGTGCTCATTACTACTGGAGTATCATTACTTCTGGGTCCTCTCAGTGGGCAGAGGGGGAACGCACACATGCACCTACACACTCACCTCTGTGTCTATATGTTGAAAACCTTGCATTTGCACTGACACATTTCCGTCCAGCGCCACAGGACTCGCTTCAGTCTTCCCACTTTTCATACTTGTAATTCTCTTGTCTAACACTGAGAAACCTGTTTCCCATTACTCTCAGGATAATTAGTACTTGTTCAATCTTAGGCTATACCAGACATGTCTCTGCAAAGAACAAACCTACTATTATAATTCAGTATCCATTTATTTTTTTTCTTTAGTCTGAGGGTATAAGGTCAAAATACTGAGTTTAAAAGTTACTTGAGTTAGTTGTATTTTCTACCCTTTTCAATGTGACTTATTATATTGAAATGCAGATAAGTTTTTAAAATTTATATACCATTTTATAGTTCCCCACATCCTTTTGATTTTAATATTACTTTTTTAAATTTAAAACATTAGTGTGGTTCCAAAATCAGTGGAACTAATTGGAAGGTTTACCTAGAGAAGCGTCAGTCCTGCAAGTGCTTCTCACCATGTAGGTCATCAGCATCATTGGTTTCTAGTGTTCCCTTTCTGTCTTGATTTTACAAAAAAAAAAAAGAAAGGATGTATATGTATATTTCTTTATTATACAATAGGTAGTACATTATAGATCAGCAGTTCTCAAAGTTTTAAGTCTCCAGGCCTCTTAAGACTATTAAAAGTTACTGAAGAGCCAAAAAGTTTTTGTTTGTGTGGGCTATATCTATATATTTAATACAATAGAAATTTAAATTGAGAAATTATAAAAATCTCTATTAGTTTACTTAAAATTAACAATAATAAGCTCTTAAATATAAATGTATTTTTATGAAAACAACTGCAATTTATCAAACAAAAAATAAAAGAAATTGTTTTACATTTAAAAAATTTTATTTAATGTCTAATTTAATAGAATACAGCTAGATTCTCATCTGTTTCTTTTTTAAAATATATTTTATTGATTATGCTATTACAGTTGTCCCACTTTTTCTCCCCTTTATTTCCCTCTGCCCGGTACCCACACCCCCAGCCATGATTCCCCCCCACCCTTAGTTCATGCCCATGGGTCGTACATATAAATTCTTTGGCTTCTCTATTTCCGAGACTATTCTTAACCTCATCCTGTCTGTTTTGTTTCTTATGCTTCTTATTCCCTTTGACTTTTCCCACATTCTCTCCCCTTCTCCTTCCACTGATAACCCTCCAAGTGATCTCTATTTCTGTGATTCTGTTCCTGTTTTAGTTGTTTGCTTAGTTTGTTTTTGTTTTTTAGATTCAGTTGTAGATAGTTAAGAGTTTGTTGTCACTTAATAGTTCGTATTTTTGATCTTCTTTTTCTTAGATAAGTCCCTTCAACATTCCCTATAATAAGGCTTGGTGATGATGAACTCCTTTAACTTGACCTTATCTGGGAAGCACTTTATCTGCCCTTACATTCTAAATGATAGCTTTGCTGGATAGAGTAATCTTGGATGTAGGTACTTGCCTTTCACGACTTCAAATACTTCTTTCCAGCCCCTCTTGCCTGGAAGGTTTCTTTTGAGAAATCAGCTGAGAGTCTTATGGGCACAACTTTGTAAGTAACTGTCTCCTTTTCTCTCTTTTTTAAAAAGATTTTATTTATTTATGTTTAAAGAGAGAGGAAGGGAGGGAGAAAGAGATGGAGAGAAACATCAATGTGTAGTTGCCTTTCAAGTGCCCCATACTGGGGACCTTGGCCCACAACCCAGGCGTGTGCACTGACTGGGAATCAAACTGGCAACCTTTTGGTTCACAGGCCTGTGCTAAATCCACTGAGCAACATCAGCTGGGGCTCCTTTTCTCTTGCTGCTTTTAAGATTCTCTCCTTCTCTTTAATCTTGGGTAATGTAATTATGATGTGCCTTTGTGTGTGCTTCCTTGGATCCAACTTCTTTGGGACTCTCTGAGCTTCCTGGACTTCCTGGAAGTCTATTTCCTTTGTCAGGTTAGGGAAGTTTTCCTTCATTATTTTTTCAAATACGTTTTCAATTGTTCTTCCTCTTCTCCTTCTGGCACCCCTGTGATTCAGATGTTGGAACATTTAAAGTTGTCGAGGAGGTTCCTAAGCCTCTACTTGTATTTTTGAATTCTTGTTTCTTCATTCTGTTCTGATTGAATGCTTATTTCTTCCTTCTGTTCCTAACCATTGATTTGAGTTCCAGTATCCTTCCCATCACTGTTGGTTCCCTGTCCATGTTCCTTTATTTCACTTTTCATAGCTTTAATTTTTTCCTCTACTTTGTGACCATTCTCAGTCATGTCTGTGAGCATCCTGATCACCAGTGTTTTGAACTGTGCATCTGATATATTGGCTATCTCTTCATCACTTAGTTGTATTTTTTTCTGGAGCTTTGATCTGTTCTTTCATTTGGGCCATATTTTTTGTCTCAGTGCTCCTGTTAAGTAGTAAGGGGCAGAGACTTAGGTATTGGCCAGGGTGGACTCATTTGTGGTGTTGTATGGGGGAAGGGGTCTGAGAGGGAACAATGCTGCTTGCTCAGCTCTCGGCTGGCTTTCAGTCACTTCCTCTGCTACTCACAAGCAAAGTGAGCCCTTCTGGTGCTGATTTCCGGGTGTGTGGGTTTGTGTACATTCTAGGACCCTGTGGGTCACTCCAATGAACCCTCCTTTGAGACAGGGAGTTTTTCCTGCCGCCTCCACCCCCACAGGTTTTTTAGTCAGAGGTTTTCAAGTTTTATTTCCCCGCACTGGAACCCTAGGTTGCGCAGTCTGTCTTATTACCTAGTTGTTCCTCCCGGTTTATCCACATGCAAATGTGGGACCACCTGCTCCACCAGCCACTGCCTCATCCAGTCCTCCAGCCACCTCCTTGCTGCAAGTCCCCTACAACCCAGCTGCTTCTCTGCCCCTCCTACTGGTCCGGATGAATGTTTCTTCTTTAACTCCTTGGTTGTCGGACTTCCATACAGTTCGATTTTCTGGCAGTTCTAGTTATTTTTTGTCTTTAAATTTGTTGCTGGCCTTCTTTTGGTTATGTGAGGAGGGAAAGGGCATCTACTTATGCCTCCATCCTGGCCAGAAGTCTCAATCTGTTTGTTCAAGTAATCTCGTGTACTATATTATTTTGGTAGAAGTATATAATGAACACCTGGCCTCTAACAGATACGTAGTTGGAAAAGGGAAGAGTATTTTGAGTCTTTTCAAATAACTGTGTCTTTGGTACTAACCCTAAAACTCAATAGCATTAGTTTCTTAAATGTTGATTTTAGTGTGGAATCTGAAACCATGTCAATGAACTTTTATAAATTGTGTTACAATAAAATCCACTGATATATCTTATACTTTGATTGTATCTTTTAACCATGAATGATTTTATAACATGCTTTGGTCATTTGGAAAATAATAATTCACTGAAGTTTGTAGATATCTCAAATGTTGACACATTTCTTTGTACAGTATCTAAAATTACTTGATTTGAAATCCTCACTAACCCCATCAGAGAAGTCTTTAAATACAAGAAGGCTTAAAAGCTCATGGTAGTGCATGGCACTTTTCTAAAATTCTACTTTTTTCTTGAAAGTTGAATTTTACCATTAGCAACATGTACTATCAGGTGTTTTGCCTGAAGCAATAGAATCACTTCACTCATATTTGAGAAAAAAAAATGTCAAACACCCATATCTGAATAACAATAGTTTGTCTCTCAGTTGTTATTTCAAGTAAGACTGTTATTCCATGAAAAAGTGGTTAGCTCAGCCTGTAACTCAAACATTAGCTGAAGTACTTTTCCTTGAGATAAGTCTCTCATACCCTGTACAGAAGTACTTCATATGTACTTCAAAATAGTCATACAGCATATTAAAAAGACATGAATTCAGATCAAGTTTTGATAAAATTACTAATTTTTACTACTTCATCAAGGACATACTTAAGTGAAATCTTTTTTTTCTGGGACCAACAGAGTTTGCTTGTGGTAAAGAGTTTTCCACAACCTTGATTTGTGATGGCCCCAACAGTTTTTACCCTCATTGCTTTTTCACCACCAATGCAATGAAAAAAAAGGTAAAATATGGCTTAGTGTTATTAGGAAAAACTAATAATCTCATGGGACTACCTGATCTCATGGACTACCTGAAAGTATCTTAGGGCCCCCACAGGTGTGTGTGGACTACATTTTTAGAATTGCTGCTATAGATACTTTTTTGTAATTTTCTTTTTTCACTTAAGTATGTATTCTGGAAATTACTCTGTATTAGTTTATAGGTATCATTCTTATTTTTTATATAGTTTTATAGTACTCCATTGTATGGATGTACCATACTTCAGTTATTTTCTTACATTTGGGCATTTAGACGGCAATTACAAATAATCTTATGCATATGTATTTTTATATTATTGAAGGTGTATCTTGGGGACAACTTCCTAGAAGTGCAATTGTTATGTCAAAAATGAACACAAGTGTGGTTTTGTTAGATATTGACAAATTCTACTTCACAGTGGCTATACCAATTTGCATTTCTACCAGCAATGAATGGGAGTTCCTTTTTCTCCACAGCCTTAGAAACAAAGCATAATACAGAAGAGAAACATGTAAATTAATAATATATTAGACTCATGGGTTTTCTACAAAGCTGACACCAGCCTTTCTGAGAACGTTCTCCTTCACTATCAATCTTAAATTAGTGGACCCAAGACAAAGCTGGGTTAGATTCTCTATCATGGTAACTCTGAAATTAGGACTGAGGTCCCAGTCTGTCTTGGTTAAAAAATGATGCAAAATTGGGGCCAGTTCAATCATATTTTATCATATACCAACCAAAGTAGAGTAAACTAGATTGCAGAGGCAGAGCTAAGAGCAACCTCAGTTACTGATGGTTTCTCTATTTCTTGTTTTAGATCCTGCAAGGGTTGGCTGAACTTCCAGGCCTTGGCTACAGTAGAGACTTGCTACCTGTTATTATTAGCTGATACTATTACTATTACTAATTAGCTACTTAAAATAAAAAGAATCATAATTAAGAAAAATAATTATAATACATTGAGATATGATACTTGGTTATATACCTGTATTAATTAGGCAATAAGCGTGAGTTGCTCTAGCAAAGAACCAAGTCAGCATGAAAGAATTTTATTTCTCTTTCCATCACAGTGTGAACATAAGCACTCTGGGGCTGTTATGGCATGTATGAGGTGTTGCTGTACCATGGCTGCTTTCTTGTCATCTGAGATGGCTGCGTTAGTATTTTATACCTATCAATCTCTTGGCCACTGGGGAGAGAGAAAAGAACAAGGATTGGGAAGGAGGGCCTGCCTAATTTTTTGTAGCCCTAATATAGTATGTATGATTTCTTTTTTACATCCCATTAGCTAGAACCAAGTTACATGGTCAAACCCAAGTGCAAACGAGGCTGAGAAATATAGTCTTGGCTGAATGGCTGTGTATTAATTTAAAATTTGGGTAATTCTATTGCTAAAGGAAGAGGAGAGAACACAAACAAACAGGCAACTAGCAGTCTCAGGTGAAATCCACCCACACATCACCCTAATGTCCCACTCACTCTTTTTCTTCCTACACATAAAATATACTTTTCCTCAGATCAAATGAAACAACATAAAGTTCCATCTGGCCTCTCCATTCATGTAAAAATCTAGGAACTCGGAGTGTCATGCATTCCCCTCACCATGACTGCTTGTGACTCTCTCAGGAGAGCATCTATTGAGAAACTAGTTACCTGTCCTCCCCACCTCTACCCATCAAAAAGAGAGTGATGAATTAAGAACAAGATTATAAAAATCCTCTTTTAGAAAGAGAAAGGGAGGGAAACAGCAATCATTGGATTACTGCAGTGATGTAATGCCCACTGAGATTAAAAGCTCCCTGCCCTGGCAATGAAATGTATTTCTCCATTAGACCTTGACTCTGCCAAGGACTCTCCTTGCCCATCATCCTCCGTGGCCTTTGGCTTTGCCTTTGGAGGGTTCTTCCACCAATTATCCTCCATAGCCACATCTGAAGTGTTACTGCAGAATATGCTGTCGTGCAGATTAGGTTGTCGGGACTCTGGGGATTGCTTTAGGGGTTGAAGAATTGCAGGTTCTTGAAGGCCAGTCTGTGCATTGCTTTCAAAAGGTTTTATTTACTTTTAAAGAAAAAAGGAAGAAAGACAGGGAAATAAACAGCGAAGTGCAAATGAAACATCAATCCTGGGGACTTAACCGCCAACACAGGCATGTGCCCTGACCGAGAATCGAACCTGCTACCCCGCACTTTACTGGATGACGTCCAACCAACTGAGCCACATCAGTCAGGGCAGCATTTTTAACACATTTCTGGTATATTTCTTTCCATTCAGTTGGTTGTGAAATAACCACAGCCATATGTCTTGTCTGAAAAAAAGTGTTCTTAAGCCTGAAGAATCTCCTCGCTTACTCACTGGTTGGTACATGACACGAACCCACACTCGGAGTATTATGATGGATGCCCTAAGGCCACATGAAAAATAAGCTTGTATTGGAAAGCAACCAGACGCTAATCTGGCTGGCTCCCATTGTCTGGTAAAGTACACAAGAGAAAGCATTTGCAAAACCTTGGTGGAAACATATTCCATTTCACTCTGCTTTCAGGCTAGCTAATGCTTGCCTGGATTCATCTCATATAACTTAGATAAAGGCAGAAAAAGCAGGCAACACAAACTTTCTGACTTTTCTCAAACACTTCTCCCAGAGCTGTGGGCCTGATTGGCATGAGCAGTACTTTCCAAGATACGGCAGGAGATAATTGGCCTGAGGTTAGCATAGCTACTGTGGCTTTCTTTTACTCAGTGTTAGCATGATATATCATTCTCCATCTTTATATTGAAATTATAAAGTTTTCTTGTAGACAACATAGAGTGGGGTCCTGTTATTTTATCCACCTTGATAGGCTCTGTCTTTTAATTGGTGTATTTAGACCATTCACATTTAAAGTGATTATTGTTGTAGTTGTATTAATAGCTATTATATTTATAACTTTTTTTTTATTAAATGTTCTTCTCTTCATTTCTTTTCTTTTTGTCATCCACTCGTTTTCTGCCTTCTTGGGTTTTAATTGGGTATTTCATATAATTCCATTTTCTTTCCTCTCTTAGTATATCAACTATGCTTAAATATTTTTATATTTTATTTCGTAAAGATTTTATTTATTTATCTTTAGAGAAAGGAGAAGGGAGGGAGAAAGAGAGAGAAACATTGGCTTGCAACCCAGGCATGTGCCCTGTCTGGGAATTGAACTTGTGACCTTTCCGTTTGCAGGCCGGCGCTAATCCACTGAACCACACCAGCCAGGGCATAAATATTTTTAAATCATTGCCCTGGAGATGTACTATACATCTACAATTTATCTAAGTGTACTTTAATTTTTAAATTATATTTTATTGATTATACTATTACAATTGTTCCAAATTTCTCCCTTTGCCCTCCTCACCCCCACAGCACCCACTCCCTCAAGTAACCCCTACACCTTTGACATGTCCACTGGTCATGAGTATAAGTTCTTTGGCTACTCTATTTCCTATACTGTAGGTTACATCCCCATGGCTATTCTGTAACTGCCAGTGTGTACTTCTTAATCCCCTCACCTCTTCACCCATCTCCCCAAACCCCTTTCCCATCTGGCAACCATCACAATGCTCTTCATATCCATGATTCTGTTTCTGTTCTTCTTGTTTGTTTAGTTTGTGTTTTTAGATTTAATTGTTGACAGATATGTATTTATTGCCATTTTATTGTTCATAGTTTTGAACTTCTTTATCTTTTTTTTTTTAAAGATTTTATTTATTTATTTTTAGAGAGAGGAGAAGGGAGAAAGAGCAATGTACAACCGGTTGCCTCTCACATGGCCCTCACTGGGGACCTGGCCTGCAACCCAGGCATGTGTCCCGACTGGGAATCGAACCGGGAACTTTTGGTTCCCAGCCCATGCTCAATCCACTGAGCTACACCAGCTGGGCCTGATCTTCTTTATCTTAAGTCCATTTAACATTTCACATAATAATGGTTTGGTGATGATGAACTCCTTCAGGTTTTCCTTGTCTGGGAAGCTCTTTATGTGCCTTTTGATTCTAAATGACAGCTTTGCTGGGCAGAGCAATCTTGGCTGTAGGTCCCAGCTTTACATGACTTTGAATATTTCTTGCCAATCCCTTCTAGCCTTCAAAGTTTCTTTGAGAAATCAACTGACAGTCTATGGGAACTCCCCTGTAGGTAACAAACTTCTTTTCTCTTGCTGCTTTTTAGATTCTCTCCTTATCTTTAACCTTTGGCACTTTAATTATGATGTCTTGGAGTGGGCCTCTTTGTATCCATCTTGTTTGGAATTCTCTGTGCTTCCTGGACTTGTATGTCTATTTACTTCACCAAATTAGGGAAGTTTTTTTTTATTATTTTTTCAAATAGAGTTCCAATTTCTTACTCTTTCTCTTATCCTTCTGGCACCCTTATGTTGTGAATGTTGGAATGCTTGATGTTGTCCCAGAGGTTGCTTATACTATCCTCATTTTTTTGGATTCTTTTTTCTTCTTCTTGTTCTGATTGGTTGTTTTTGCTTCCTTGTGTTCCAAATCATTGATTTGATTTTCAGCTTCATCCACTCTACCGTTGCTTCCCTGTAAATTGTTCTTTATTTTAATTATTGTGTCCTTCATTTCTGAATGGATCTTTTTTATGCTATTGAGGTCCTCATTAAGTTCCTTGAACATCCTTATAACCAGTGTTTTGTACTCTGCATTTGATAGATTGCTTATCTCCCTTTTGTTTAGTTGTTTCTTCTAGAGTTTTGATCTGTTCTTTCATTTGGGCCATGTCTCTTTGCCTCCTCATTTTGGCAGCCTCTCTCTATTTGTTTTATGTATTAGGTAGAGCTGCTTTGACTCTGTGTATTGGTAGTGTGGTCTAATGTAATAGGTATCCTGTAGGATCCAGTGGCATAGCCTCCACTGTTACCTAAGCCGGGTACTCAAGGTGTGCCCTCCATGTGGGCTGAGTACAACCTCCTCTTGTAATTGAGCCTTCATTGTTATTGGCAGGTGACTGGTCAGTCAGCTGCAAAGACTGGCTGTGACCACTGACCGGCCACCCCACCCTCTGTGGAGGATTAGCTGTATAGGGTCTGGGTGTTGGTGCTCTGCTGTGATCTGTAGCTGACCACTGGTTGTGCAGGCTCTGGGGTTTCCCAGTGGTGCATGCCAAGGTCAGCCTCCAACTGTGTTCTACCCAGGGCCACCCTGCCTGAGCTATAAAACAATCTGAGGTGGCTGCTACTTGTGCTGGGTTTACAGGTCCCCAGGCAAAGCCAAGATGTGAACCTAGACTGGTTGCTGCTAGTGCCAGGCCTGGGGCCACTTAGCAAGTGATATAAGGGCTGGGGACTTGCTGTAGCCAGCTGTTACTTGTTTGAGATAATTTAGGAAGTTGTGAAGCATGAGCCAATATTAGCCATTCATATGGAAAAGCCACTGCTAATAGTATGGGTGGGCCCATAAGTTGGGTGAGGGGGAGCCTCAGGGGATCTCCAGGGTGTGGCAAATCATGTTATCCAGGTTGATGGAGACTCAGATGAGGTACCTGACTGCCAGCTCTGTGCTCTGTTGGGGAAGGGTTCAGAAAAGGAACTATGGCCTCTGCCTGCCTTTCTGTCTTGGAGAAAGCTGTCTCCCAATTCTCACCTTGATGCAAGACACCTCATTTCCTCCCTGTATGCCACTGGCATCTTCAAACTGCTACCCTGATGCTGGAGCTCACAGGAAATGATCCTGTGTAAGTCTGTGGTTGGGGGTTGTTAAGAGGAACTGCTTAGGACTCCAGTTGTTTCTTCCACCAACACAATGCCCGCTGATTTTTGCAACCAGTAGTTATGGGGACTTATCTTCTGGCACTGGAACCTAGGCTAGGGGGTTTGGTATGGGGCTGGGATTTCTTGTCCTGATATATCATCCCGAATTTTTATCCACCACACTTGGGTGTGGGAGCAGCCTAATCTGCATCTCTGTGTCTTCACCCCTCCTGCCAGTGTGGATGGATGTGGTTTCTTCACTTCTGTAGTTGTCAGACTTCCATTCAACTCAATTTCTGACAGTTCTGAGTGATGGTTGTTCTATAGTTTAGTTATAATAATGATGTGGTTGTGCAAGGAGGTGAGCTGTGTTCACCTATGCCTCCATCTTAACCAGAAGTCCCCCAAGTGTACTTTTAAGTAATATTATACCACTTCATGTGTTTGCAGGTACCATATGGTAATATTTCTAATTCTTCCTTCCCATCACTTATAATATTGCTATAATATACTTCACTTATCCATAAGCTATAATCATCTAATATATTGTTTCTATTATTGTTTGAAGTAATTGTTATCTGTTAGATCAGTTAAGAATAAAAGAATATTGCATTTCACCTTCATTTCTCAAATTCTCTTTATGTAGACCTACATTGTTTTCTTTGTCTCTGAAGAACTTAACAGCTCTTCAAGACAGGTCTACTATAGACAAATATCTTCAGTTTTTCTCATTTCAGAAAGTATTTCTCTTTCACTTTTTTTTTAAAGATTTTATTTATTTTTTAGAGAGAGAAGGGAGGGAGAAAGAGCAATGTACGGTTGCCTCTCACATGGCCCTCACTGGGAACCTGGCCTGCAAGCCAGGCATGTGCCCCGACTGGGAAACAAACCGGGACCTTTCGGTTCCCAGCCCGCGCTCAATCCACTGAGCTACACCAGACGGGCTCTCTTTCACTTTTGAATGATAATTTTTCTGGATACAGAGTTCTACATTGCTGGGTTTTTAGGGATTTTGTTTTTCAAATGCTTTAAATATTTTATTTCATTCACTTCTTGCTTTTGTAATTTCTGAAGAAAAGGCCAATCTAATTCTTATTCTTATTACTCTATAGATAAGACAGAGTTTTCTCCCCTTCTCTGGCTTCTTTCAAGATTTTCTCTTCTGCTCTGGTTTTCTGCAGTTTGGATATAATTTGTCTAGTTGTACATTTTTGTGATTGTTATTTATCCTATGCGGTATTCTCTGAGCCTCCCAGGTCAGTGGTTTGGTGTCTCATTAATTTTGGAAAATTCTCAGCTGTAATTATTTCAAATATTTTTTCTGTTCTTTTCTCCCTTTTTTCTCCTTCAGGTACTTAATCACTTACGTTACATCTTTTGTAATTGTTACATAGTCTGTAGATACTCTGTTCTACTTTTTTCTTTTTTTTTTTTTGTTTTTTAGTTTGGGAATTTCTATTCATATATCTTCAAGCTCACAGATTCTTTTTTTGTCACGCTCAGTCTACTGATGAAGACATAAAAGGCACTCTTTATTTCTGCCACAGTGGTTTTGATTTCCAGCATTTCCTTTTGTTTTTTTCTTAGAGTTCACATCTCTCTACTTACATTACCTATTGTTCTTGCATGTTGTTCACTTTCTGAATTAGATCTCTTAGCATGTTATTCATAGTTATTTTAAAATTCCTGTTGTCACAGTTCTAAACTCAATGCCAAACCTATAGTGCCATTAAAAAAATTAAAAGAAACATGTAAAATTAATTTTAATAATATATTTTACTGAACCTAATATATCAAAAATGCTTTCATGCAACATCTAATCAGTATAAAATTATTAGATATTAAAATTTTTGTGTACTGTGTCTTTGAATCTCAGTGTGTACTTAAAAATAATTTTTTTAATCCTCATCGAAGGATATGTTTATTGGTTTTAGAGAGAGAAGAAAGAAGAGAGAGAGAGAAAGAAACATAGACGTGAGAGGCAAGCTTTAATAGGTTGCCTCTCATAGGCTCCCTGACCAAGCATCAAACCCTCAGCCTAGATACATGCCCTGACCAGGGATTGAACTTGCCACCTCTCGGTGTATGGGGCAACACTCGAACCAAGTGAGCCACCTGGCCAGGGCTCCCAGTGTGTATTTTTAAATTATAGTGCATCTCAATTAGAACTAGTCACGTTTCAAGTGTTCCATGGCTGCATGTGGCTGTGACTACCGTATTGAAAAGCTCAAGTATAAGAAATCCCTATCTCTGATTCTCGCAAAGTGAAAGCAAAAACATTGTGTGAGACCTTTTTTAAAACTGTGGTAAAAAGATAACATGAAATTTATCATCATAACCATTTTAACTGTACAGTTCAGTGGCGTTAAGTGTACTAACATTGTTGTGCAGACCTTTTTCATCTTGCAAAACTGAAACTCTGTATCTATTAAATAACAACTCCACGTTTCCCTGTCCCTTCAGCCCCTGTTAACCATCATTCTACTTCCTATTTCTATGAATTTAACTATTTTAGATACTTCATATAAGCGGAATCCTACAGTATTGTCTCAGAAGTGGAATTGTGGGATTCTATGGTAGTTCTGTTTTTATTAATTTTTGAGGAACCACCATACAGTTTCCCATAGCAGCTGTATTCTTAGTCACAGTGCACAAATGTTCTGGTTTCTCTACATCCTTGCCAACACTTTTTGTTTTATTTATTTATTTATTTTTTGATTTTTCAATTGTAGCTGTCCTGTTACCAACAAGTAGGATGTGTGAAATGCTGTCTCATTGTGGTTTTGATTTGCATGTATTTAATGACTAATGATGTTAAGTTGGTCATTTGTAAATCATCTTCAGAGAAATGTCTATTCAAATTATTTGTCCATTTTCTAATCAAGTTATTTTTTTGTTGTTGAATTGAAGAGTAATTTTTATATGGGGCAAACACAATCAGATACACACATAGAGCAATTCAGGATGGGAATAGAAGTCATTGCATGGATTACTAGTTTTGTGCATTACATTTAGCACCATGCAAGATCAACATAAAAAAGACCATTTCAAAGAAAGGGTACACCAACCAACGAACAAAACCAAACAGAAAACACTCTCCTGACCTAAGACAATCACTGCCCTTTACATGTGGTATATGATTTGCAGTTCTGGTTGCTGAAGGTCAATGAAGAGGTAATTAAGCTCAATACAGTCCAGAGAATTGTGGAATGGGGAACCAACTAAAGCCCAAGTTACGGTCTGGTCATCACTTTCAACGGTATTTCCCTATAGCATTTTAAGTCTTTAAGACGTCTGGAATGTATTTTGTCATTTAATCTAATTTTGTTATTTTCAAACAGTTATCTAGTTCTCAAAATCATTGATTAATTCTATTTTCAAATTCCTAATTTGAAAAGTGTACTTTTTTGTATGCCAACATTTCATATGAATTTCAGCCTGTTTCTAGTTTTCCTAGTCTACTCCATTATTTTATTTATTCTTGTACCAGTGTCACAGTATCTTAACTATTTTAGCCTTATAATATCTGGGGAAAGAGTCTGTTAATTGGGGATTACCTAAGAAAAATAGAAAGGTCAAAAATATGAACAGTAAAATGACAACAAAGTCGTGATTATCAACAACCAAACCTAAAAAAACAAAAACAAAAATAAACTAAGCAAACAACTGGAACAGGAACAGATTCACAGAAATGGAGATCACGTAGAGAGTTATCAGGAGGGAGGGGGAGGGGAGGGAATGGAGGAAAAGGTACAGGGAATAAGAAGCATAAATGGTAGGTACAAAATAGACAGGGGAAGGTTAAGAATAGTATAGGATATAGAGAAACCAAAGAACTTATATGTACAACCCATGGACATGAACTAAGGTGGGGAGATGCTGGTGAGTAGGGGTACAGGGTGGAGGGGAATAAAGGGGAGAAAAAAATGAGACGACTGTAAGAGCATAATCAATAAAATATATTTTAAAAAAGAATCTATTAATTGATCCCAATTATTCATTCCTCCTTCTTCCTTTTAGTAATAATCCCTCCACCCTAAATTTTAGCTGAATATGTTTATATGACTGACAGTTGGAAACTCTAGATCATAGCCTGCCTTGCAGTCCAGTGTGGTCAAGTGACTAGCATAAAGCCCAGGGTGGGTGAGGATGAAGTGTGCAAATTCATCGGGTCATTTCCTTGAAGATAAATCTGCTTGGCCTGGACTCTTCTGTGGGCTAGCATGGGGATGTGAGGGTTAGCCAGCATCTACCATGTAGAAAGGACACTAACCTAGATAACAACAGCACAAGATAAAGGAAATCTGAATCCCTGGATAACTTTGTGGAATACAGCTTCATTGTAACACTGGGCTGTGCATCTCTAGACAGTTTGAGATTTCATCTTCTATCTTAATTGAGCCCTATATTTTATGCCTCTTTGCCTACAACCTAACTGCACAATACTACCAAAATTTTATTACTTATTATTGTTATTTTATCATAGCAGCTCCAGAACAAATTTTTTAAATCAGTAAATTTTCAGTATATCATTTATAAACAACTAAAATATGATGGGGGAAAAGTCACGTTTATAGTAGGAAAAAACTCCTATTAAAACTTCTTTAAAATATCACCATCAAGCCCTGGCTGAGTGGCTCAGTTGGTTGGAGCATCATCCCATATACCGAAAGGTCATGAGTTTGATTCCTGGTCGAGCCACATACAAATTTGTTCAGGGCCAGTAGGTTGTGGGTTCAGTCCTCAGTCAGGGCACATGAGGGAGGCAGCTGATCAATGTTTGTCTTTCACATCAATGTTTCTCTCTCTCTAAAATCCATGAGCATATCCTTGGATGAGGATTTAAAAAATTATAATAAAAAATAACGCCATCAAAAGATGACTATTTGGGGTTATACATTCTGTTTTTCTGTGGTGATTTCTATAGTAACTAGATAGATAGATATATACATATCAGAGATTCACAATCATCTAGTTATATGTAAATAATATATTTCTTAAAGAAAAATGAGTTTGTACTCTACATGTCGAGATGTGATATACTTCTTTAACCTAACACTGTGTATCATGGCCTTTTCCATTTATGGAATATTCTTCTTGATGTAGTATAATTTATTTAACAAACTACCCATGGCTTGATATTTAGATTGCTACAAAATTTTAATCATCATAAATAATATTCAAATAAATATCTTTGTAAAAATATGTTTGTGTTCATCCATGATGACTTGCTTAGGATAAGTTCCAACAAGCAAGATT
This sequence comes from Micronycteris hirsuta, assembly GCA_004026765.1. Classification (NCBI taxonomy): domain Eukaryota; kingdom Metazoa; phylum Chordata; class Mammalia; order Chiroptera; family Phyllostomidae; genus Micronycteris; species Micronycteris hirsuta. Next base: position 37,362 of record PVJI01006718.1, on the reverse strand, counting down.
TCTCTGTAGAGGAATATGCAAAATTCTGAGGTTTTCTGCACGCATTTTCAAATTGCCCTTTAGAAAAAATATAGATGGGTAGTGTATATTCTTTCTCCTAAGCCTTTCTGCATTAGATATTGTAGGATTTCATTTAACAAAAATTCTTGCCAATTCCTCATTTATTTTGTTTTCAAAGATATTTTAAAGTGAAGCTGGGAGAGACTGCAGTGGGGTATCGTGGTAAAAGGAGACTCTGGGCTGAAATGGAATGGGGCCCTGGGGCCTACAAAGGACATGGGGATGGACCACCCTTGTATACAATTGCATTGAAAGCAGTTATGAGAACATATCAGATAAGATCCAAGGTGAACATCATCACCAATCTGATTGGGCCTGGCATAGAGATGAAGCCTGGCTTCCAAGCCAGGAAACTTAGGGTAGGTGGTAGAGGAGAAAGTTGGAAGCATATGGATCACGCAAGAGCGGCACGGGACATGCTAAAAAAGGCTAGAGTGATTCCTGAGCTCGTAGTGAAGTTGAGAGCATCGACTGTAGACTCAGACTGTCTGCATGCACAGTAAGTGTTAGAGATTATGTTGCCGTTACTGCATTTGACTACAGCATCATACACTCATGTCCTCTGATGGTATGAGAGTTCAGGAACATTTAAGAGACTGTAAGTGTTATCTAACATTTTACTGTAATTAAGTGCAGCACCTTTGGAAAGAAGCAGACAAAATTATAATTTTGTATGAGTTATATACATGATTATGCATCTAGAAAACCTAAGAGAATTAATAAGTGCTCAGTAATAAACTGTAATTGACCTTGGTCAAGTTACTTAATCTTGCTGAACTTCAGTTTTTTCATCTAAAAATTAGGATAATAATGATAATTAACTTACAGAGTTACTATGAAGATTCAAGAGGAAAATACATGTAAATACACAGTCTAGTGCCTGCCATGTGGCAACTGCACAATACTACTATAATTTTATTACTTATTCTTTTTATTTTTTTTTAAGATTTTATTTATTTTACTTTTAGAGAGAGGGGAAGGGAGGGAGATAGAGAGGGAGAGAAACATCAAACGGCCTCTCACACACCCCCAACTGGGGTCCTGGCCTGCAACCCAGGCCTATGCCCTGACTGGGAATGAACCAATGACCTTTCAGTTTGCAGGCCAGCACTCAATCCGCTGAGCCACACCAGCTAGGGCTGAAAGTCTCATTTAGAGTAGGAAAAAACTGTTATAAAATTCTTAAAAATAATCTTGATAAAAAGCACACTGGACTCTGTAAGAAAACTATACAATGTACTGAAAGAAAAATAATAACTTGAATAAAGGAATGAAACTACAATCTTCCAGAATGGAAGGCTTAGTGTTATAAAGACATTGGGTTTAACACAATTCCAGTCACATCTCAGTTCAGTTTTGGGGGAAGTAGTTTAGCTAATGATTCTAAACTAATTTCTTGGAAAGAATAAATAGCAAACAAGGTAACCTTTGGGTGGTAGTTAGCAAACTTCATTGCATAAGAGCCAGGTCTAAAAGAATAAAAATATTCATTCACCACATTTTCTTCTTTGAACATGAAAATAATTTTCTTGTTTCCATGAAATAAATGTCTCTCATTTTTCTGCTCTATTAAAGAATGCCAATTAGAAAATTGACATTTTAGTCACCACACTATTAATATCTGAGTGTATTAAAGAATAGGGAACCTAATCCCTTACATTTCTGAGTTAATGAAGGAATATTCAATGTATTATCTTTTTCATACTTGAAAAAAGCCTTATGAGGTCGATTTTATTATCGGCTTTCATTCACAGAGGAGGAAAAACAGACAGACAGGAAAGCTTGACAAGGTAAAAAAGTGAGTCAGGGCTGGGATGCAGAGGCAGCAGGGTGAGGCCAAGCCCCTTCCTACCTGGGTCTTTCCTGCCAGGGTTCCGCTGCCTCTGTGGACAAGGGCAGGGGGAGCCTGCTGCAGAACCTGAGCCCCCACCTACATCTGTGTAGGCTGGTTTCTGCACAGGCCTTTCTCAGCTGAGGCATATTACTGTTTTTCTAGAGGCCTCTTTCCCAAACAGATAGAATGCTTTTGAACTATTCCTGGCTATATTTCCTAATGATAAGCTAGTTTCTATTCCCTGAGCTCTTTCCATCCTGAGGCAAGGGCAGAAGTCATTTCCTGGAAAAAAAAAAAAAAAAAGATATAATGATGAAGGGGAAAGTACTTTAAGACAGGAAGCAGAGAGGCAAAGCCTGTCCTTCTTCCTAGGGTCCCGGCAGAGAGACAGAGGAGCCGAAGTAAGGGCATGGCTAGTTAGACGTGTTCTGGTTTTCTCTTTTGGGGCTGAAGACAGGTCACACACTGTGGTTGGGACAGAGAAGAATGGAGTATGGTTTCCCAAGCCGCTCTTGGTTCCCAAGAAGTATCACCAGACCCAGAAGCTTCTGAAGGAATGTCTCATGACTGGGGAAGACACAGAAGTGGTTGACTTGAGAATCGGGGGGCTTGCGGTGTCCCAAGGGGGCAAGGGTAAGAGGACTGGCAGCAGAGGCTTGGGTGGACCCTCTGGGCAAGGGCCAGGGTGGGAGGTGTGCCATAGCTCAGAGAGAGAGAACCCCCTGAGCACTGATCAAGCCATAAATTACTTCAGCAGCAAACTTCACCGAGCAGACTTGGGACATTGCCTCTGGGGTCAGAAGAGGCCTGGATACTGCGCCATCCAAGCACGTTTTTATCTCCCAGGCATCAAGAGGATATATAAGTTCTGCCCATCTCAGATCAAGGAAGAAAGGATGGGACTAAACTTAGGAGATATTTTATCTAAAGATATTTACTCCACTCAATAAAGATTTTAATCAGCCCAAATGGGAAGTTGAGCTTTGGAGCAAATACTTGCACTGAAACAAACCTGTATAAATGGAAAGAAATGGAAATTCTGTAAAGGAACTAAATAAATGGAAGTACTGTAAAGGAGCTTTCCCGCTGATACCTGAGAAGTCAAGAAGGGTGGATGTGGCAGAGGGAGGTGTGCTTGTACACGAGCAATCACAGGGAAAACGAACTCAAGATCTTTTGCACATCCGAGTTGTGTAATTTTACAACCTTGCTGCATCCTATTTCCTCTGTATTGGAGGAATTGAAAGGCTGCATTTAAAATTAAGTGGGCCTTGGAGGGGAGGAGGGTGGGTGGAGGAGGAAGAGGGTATAAAGGAGATAAATGGTAATGGAAAAAAATACAATAGAAATTAAAGTATAAAAAATTTTTAAAAAAAAAAACTTAAGTGGGCTTTTGGGAGCTGGCGGCCCACACGCAACTTAGATTTCAGGATGCTTATCACCGTCCTTACGTAACAGAACCGCTGGGTTCTGTTGCTCTGGGTTCTACTGCCCATGGCCAATAGGAACCACGACTCCAGTGCCAGAGTCTTATGAAAAGGAAGGGAACTATTTATTCAAAATTATACAGGTTTAGAATAATGGTGAATTCTGCCATTAAATTGCAGGCCCTGTGGAAACAAAAAACACCCACAAACACACAGTTCTGCCTCCCCTTCTGAACCAGGCCAGTCAGAGCTACTGTCTCTCAGGAAAAGAAACAGAAGTCTGTAGCTTAGCTGGGCAGATTCCCATCTGTATTCCAACTTTTTCCAGTCGTCTGTGCTCTGCCAGCTAAGCTCCAGCTCTTAATCCAAAACCGCATCCTCATGGTGGGCCATTGGGTGTCCCTCTGCATCCTTTCAAAATCCAAGGCCAAGATCCTGCACAGCTGCTACATCCTGCTTTTCTGCTCTTCTCTAAGCTGCGTGGTCAAGAGCCCTATGGCTGCTCCGCACTTGGGTTTAAATCCCGGTGCGGATCTTCCTCCATAACCCCATTTCCCATTCCTCCCACACTGGGTTGCACCTGCCAGTAGCCTGATGTCTTCTGCCTTTCTGGGCTGCCATTGTTAGTCCAGGCACGCAGGGCCCTGGGAAGTAGGAGCCACCTCCTAGCCTCTCACAGGTGAAGCAAGGCCCTCCTGCTACATCACAAGTTAGTCAAGCCCATCTCCCTGGCTCTGAGCAGGCACAGCTACTTAGCATTACTAAAACACTGGCAAAGTTCTTCAGATATGCAAAGTAGCTCTCAATGACCCTGCTCTGCTTCCCTCCATCCCCCATAGCTGTGAGGGTTTTCTCTGTTTCGGGGGACCTCTAGCTCAGCACCCCATTACACTTAGAGAAATTAAATGCAGAAAAAAGTAGTTATTCAACTGGTTACTCCAGGTTTCTTTTATATGTGCAATTTAATACAAATTGGGGGAAAAGAGTGTTCGAAGGGAAAAATTGTAAAAAAAGCTACTGCCACATAATTCTTCATAGTTTTTCTGACCAACCTATAAGTGTGTGTTGTCCTCCATCCATATTTAGCCAAATTAAATGAAATCTTCTGAGATTGTGCTTTTCTCTATTCTAGGTAATACTCCTTTTCGTTTTAATAATAATTAGGATTTGCTTTTCAAAATCTGATTCAAAGAGTCAATCTTGTGATATAGGAGAACAGCACCATTATTTCCATTTTTACACGTGAGGAAATACAAGCAAAGAGGTAACATGATCGTTCACGGTGGTAGAGCTATCAAGTAGATGAGAAAAATAATAAGACAAACGAGGCTTCCTGAGTGCTAGCCCCAGTGTTTGTTTCACAGTGGTCTTCAGGGAGTTATTTCTGAAAACTTCTTCCTCCCAAAATATAAGGCAGGATAGCATCGCTCTCTGATTAGCTGGGAGTGAGGTGGGATCCAGAGTGCTGGCCGCTCCCTCCCACTCCCAGGGGCACCTCCGTAAAGGTGTCTCTGCAGCACCCCTGAGCTCCACTGAAAACAATCTGAAAACCGCTGCCCACTTCAACCGCCCCCATTTCCAGCCATAATTACTTGGTGTTGAAAACAAAAAGCCTGACATAAACTGGTGGGACAAGTAATTTGGGGCACAGAGTAAATCACAAAAATGACGGTATGGTAGGAGGAAACATACCAGCTAAATTTAAAGGCATAGACACGGTTTAATCTACCCTTTTATAATGTACTACCATTACCGTCTGGAAAAGTGCTTTGGGGCCAATAGATTGATAACGTATGACTTCTTGTGATGCAAACATATAGCTGCCTGATCGGAATTGAGAGGCTAATGATTTTGATTCTTCTGGTGAAAATATCCCCTACCCAGTGGTGGCTATGTGCACCACTTCTGAATGAGAATGCAGGGGTGGTCAAGGGGGGAAGTCTACAAAAGGTGCCAACAGCAAGAACACCAGCTTTTTTTGGTCAGAAACCTTGTCCCAATCCAACCATTTTTAAGGTTGCCTCACAAGACAGGTTTGTCTGAGACTCTGTATACATTCTGGTGACTCCACTCACAGACAAAGCAGTTTCACAAAGAAACTCTTTGTAAGAGGACTCTGTCCCACTTTGTGTATCCTCCCTCTGAAAACATAATTATAAATGTTTCATCACAGAAATGCATTCCCTAAGTTAAAAAAAATCAAATTGTAAAGAAGGACTAATAATGAAAAGCAGTCCCTACTCTAAAAGGAAAAATTCTTTATTTTTTAAAAGATTTTATTCATTTATTTTTAGAGAGAGGGGAAGGGAGGGAGAAAGTGAGAGAAAGAAACATCAATGTGTGGTTGCCTCTAGAGCACCCCCAACTGGGAACCTGGTCTGAAACCCAGGCATGTTCCCTGATTAGGAATCAAACCAGTGACCCTTTGGTTTGCAGGCCAAGCTCAATCCACTGAACCACACCAGCCAGGGCAGGAAAAATTCTATTTAACTATTTTAGTCATTCTGTTTTTATTTATATGGTGCTTGCCTCATATCTTTAAATATATGCTAACATTGCAATTTCTTGATGTAGTATTTTCTGAAATTGTCTGTTGACTTTCTACTATGAAAAATAAAGATTTAACTCACTTCTACTTCTCCCCATCACTTTTCCCAATGGAGTTATGTTCTCATTTTGAGTTCTTCTCTTGGTTACATTCATAATTTTAAATTAGCAACTTCTTTTCTTGCTAGTGCCATTCTATTGGCATTATCTCTTTTGGGGTTTTTAAAAAATTAACTTATTGATTAGGCATTATTTATTATTATTATATATTATATATATTATAATGTTATATATTATAGTCCCAATTTTCCCCCCTTTGTCTCCCTCCACCCAGCACCCCCTAACTCTCAAGCAATCCTCTCACCATTGTTCATGTCCATGGGTCATACATTTAAGTTCTTTGGCTACTTCATTTCCCACATCCCCATGGCTATTCTGTAACTACCTATTTGTACTTCTTAATCCCCTCACCTCTTCACCCATTCCCCTATACCACCATCCCATCTGGCAACCATCAAAACACTCTCCATATCCATGGTTCTGCCTCTGATCTTGTTTGCTTAGTGTGTTTTTTAGATTTAGTTGTTGATACACATGTATTTAATGCCATTCTATTGTTCATGGTTTTTTCACTGTTCATCGATTTGATCTTCTTCTTTTTCTTAAATAAGTCCCTTTAACATTTCATACAATAATGATGAACTCCTTTAGTTTTTTCTGCTCTGGGAAGCTTTTATCTGCCCTTTGATTCTAAATGATAGCTTTGCTGGGTAAGGCAATCTTGGCTATAGGTCCCCACTTTTCATGACTTTAACTATTTCTTGTCAATCCCTTCTAGCCTGCAAAAATTTCTTTTGAGAAATCAGCTGACAGTCTTATGGGAATTACCCTGTAGGTAACAAACTTCTTTTCTCTTGCTGCTTTTAAGATTCTCTCCTTATCTTTAACCTTTGGCACTTTAATTATGATGTGTTTTGGAGTGGGCCTCTCTGCATCCATCTTGTTTGGAATTCTCTGTGCTTCCTGGACTTGTATGACTATTTACTTCACCAAATTAAGGAAATTTTCTTTCATTATTTTTTCAAATAGATTTCCAATTTTCTACTCTTTCTCTTATCCTTCTGGCACCCTTATGTTGTGAATGCTGGAATATTTGAAGTTGTCCCAGAGGCTGCTTACACTATCCTTATATTTTTAGTTCTTTTTTCTCCTTGTTGTTCTGAATGGTTGTTTTTTTCCTTCTTTATGTTCCAAATCATTGATTTCATTCTCGGTTTCATCCATTCTACTGCTGTTTCCTTGTAAATTGTTCTTTATTTTAATTGTTGTGTCCTTCATTTCTGACTGGATCTTTTTTATACTGTTGAGGTCCTCGTTAAGTTCCTTGAACATCCTTATAACCAGTGTTTTGTACTCTGCATTTGAGAGATTGCTCATTTCCCTTTTGTGTAGTTGTTTCTCTGGAGTTCTGATCTTTTCTTTCATCTGGGCCATGTTTCTTTGTCTCCTCATTTTGGCAGCCTCCCTGTGTTTGTTCCTATGTGTTAGGTAGAGCTGCCATGGCTCCCTGTCTTGGTAGCATAGCCTAATGTAATAGGTGTCCTGTAGGGTCCAGTGGCATACCCTCCCCATCACCCAAACGAGGTACTTGAGGTGTGCCCTTTGTGTGAGCTGAGTATACCCTCCTCTTGTAGTTTTGCCTTAATTGCTTTTGCCAGGTGACTGGGAGGGATTTACCCGGGCCAGTCAGCAGCAAGGACTGGCTATGACAAGTGACCCCTAAACTCTGCCCTCCATTGAGGATTAGGTATGCAGGGGCAGGTGGCAGTGCTACAATGTGGTCTATAGTTGTCCACAGGGGCACAGGCTCTGGGGCTTACCAGGTGATGCAGGACAATGTCAGCCCTCACCTGTGTTCTGAAGGAATCCGAGATGGCTGCTACTTGTGCTGGTCTTGTAGATTTCCAGGCAAAGCCAAGCTGTGAATGTAGGCTGGCTGCTGCTAGTGCTGGGCCTGGGGCCACTTAACAAGAGGAATAGAGGCTGGGTTTTTGCTGAGGCCGGCTGTTGCTAATTTGACAGGATTTAGGAAGTTGTGAAGCATGAGCCCAGACAGGCCATTCATATGGAAGAGTCATGGTTAACAGTTTGGGTAGGCCCATAAGGTGTTTGAGATGGAGTCTTGGGATCATGCAGGGAGAGCAAACCATGTTAGCCAGGTTGATGGAGTCTCAAATATGACACCCTCCTGCCTGCTCTGTGGCTCTGAGGGCAGAGGGCTCAGAAAAGGGACAATGGCCTCTGCCCACCTTCTGTCTGGGAGAAAGCTGTCCCCCACCTTTCACCTTGATGACAGACACTTCACTTCCTCCCTGTGTGCCATTGGTGCCTTTCAAGCTGCTACACCTGTGCTGGAGCTCATAGGGAGTGAGTCTGTTAAGTCCATGTGTGGGTTCTTTAAAGGGAACTGCTTGCAACCCCAAGTGTTTCTTTCACCAACTCAATCCCTGCTGGTTTCTGCAGCCAGAAGTTATGGGGACTTATCTTCCTGGCACTGGAACCCTGGTTTGGGGGGCGTGCTGTGGGACTGGGACTCCTTGTTCCCAAGATATCCCTCCTGAATCTTATCTACCACATGTGAATGTAGGACCAGCCCATTCTGCATCTTTGTCCCTTCTACAAGTCTGGATGGATGTGGTTTCTTTAATTCTGTAGTTGTCAGACTTCCACGCAACTTGATTTCTGATGATTCTTAGTGATGGTTTTTGTATGGTTTAGGTGTAATTTTGATGTGGTTGTGTGAGGAGATGAATCGTGTTTACCTATGCCATCATGTTGACTGGAATACTACATTATCTCTTTTCTCTCTGTTTTCTTTCATCTCTCCTCTTTTTTAAATTGCACTTTGCTTTATTGTGCTTTTTATAAGACTCTCCACTAGCTAAAGATTATAACTTGCTGAAGGCTCTCATGATGGTTAGCATATTTTAGCAATAAAGTATTTTTAATTAAGGTATGAACACTGTTTTATTTAGACGTAATGCTACTGCATACTTAATAGACTATAGTATAGTGTAAACTTAGCTTTTATATGAATTAGGAAACCCAGAAATTTGTGTAACTCACTGTGTTGTGATACTCACTTTATTGCTGAGGTCTGGAATTGAACCCACAATATCTCCAAATTATGCCTGTACTCAGTCTGTCATATTTACTTTCATATTGTCAATGGCCATGACCTATATGACCTAAACATTCTGCTCTGAATCTCTAGGTAAATCTTTAGGTTAATTGTAGAGTTGAAAATCACTTAACTATATTCATCGTATAACAATGGCAGATACTATTGGTTGCCTACCTAGAATCCAACTCAAACACACCTAAAAGAACCTAAACAGATACCAGTTTTTTCAGGTGTCTTCACTTCTTCACATGGCCATAAATTTCTGGGGGAGGCCAGCCACATCTCTTTAGCCAGAGAGAGTGGATTCAGCATGGGCAATTCCATGTCTCTCAAACTTGAGTATGCATCAGAAGGGCCTGAAAAGCTGGTTAAAGCAGATTGCCGGACAACATTCACAGATATTCTGAATCAGTAGGTCTCGATGAGGCCCCAAACTTTGTATTTCCAACAAGCTTCTAGGTGATACTTATTCTGCCAGTATGGGGAACATACTTTGAGAACCATTGGTCTAAGTGAAGCATGGCCATTGCAGTAAGCAGGATATTGCTCTGGCTGCTTTAACAGTGATCAAAATAAATGGACAGAAGTTTACTTCTCTGTCACATAAAAATCAAAACTAGTAAGTGCATCAGAGGGTAGGGCAGCTCAGCTTCATAACAATGTCTTGTGTCCCAGATTTCTTCCATCTGTTGCTCTGTCATCTAGGAAATGCTCTCATCTTCATGTTTGAAGCTGACTTACTACCACCAAATCTTTATGGTAGCAAAAGGGAAGACATGAGGTAGTAGAGAGCGCATAACTTCTTTTAAAGGAATAATCCAGAAATTTCCCCACATTATCTCCAGTCATATCCTATTGGTCAGAAGTTAGCGATATGGCTATACCTAGGTGCAAGGGAGGTTGGGAAAGATGGCTTCTAACTTGCTGATTATGAATCCAGATAAAATTCAGGGACATTCTATTATAGAAAGGAAGGAAGAAGAAAATGGATATTCAGGAGCAATTAACAACTTCTGCTTCAGTGGTTCCGTTCTACTTTCTAGCAATTGTTTAGAGGTGCACATGACCCCATTTTAGCCAATGAGACAGGAGAAGATGTCAGCTGAGGGATTCTGGGAAGGTTTTCCTTTCTTCAAGAGAGACATAGTATCAGCATTACTGAATATTAATGAGGACCACTTGTGCTCATATGCGAGGGATGGGAAATAGTCTTTCTTGAAAGTCTACTATGTGTCTCATAACTTTCATATATTTAATAATTAATGCTGTCAATAATCTTGTGAAGAGCTTATTTCTATTGTATTGCTAAGAAAACAGACTAGAGTAATTACATTGTGTAGTACACAGGCAGAAATCGGCTGGGTCACGGTTAATTTCTACTTCTGCTGAAGCCCTATATATTAAAATATACCCAGGAGTTGTCATCACATTAGAAGTAATAGAACTACATTCATTCCTCAAAAACAGTCTCACCCAAAGTGATTTCAGGAGATTAAATAATGTGTTATTATAAAAATTAGGTCTTTTAGAATGCTAACGTTACCTTCAGAATGCTACCTCTTTGTAGACTATGGAGTGTAACAATTACTAAAACAAAGTGTGGAGCTCATCTGAATGTCAAGTCTAATTGCTCTTACGTAAATACCGACAGTATTACCGTTTCATCACTGATGGTTATTCCAGAAATATGCAGCTGCCCATTAAGATTTGTTTACCTACTGTGTAATAGTGTTTTATTTCTTTTATTTGGAAATTAAAATAACTTTTTAAAAAATTTTATTTATTTATTTTTAGATAGAGGGGGAAGGGAAGGAGAAAGAGAGGGAGAGAAACACCAATGTGTGGTTGCCTCTTGTGTGCCCCCTACTGAGGACCTGGCCTGCAACCCAGGCATATGCCCTGACTGGGAATTGAACCGGCAGCCCTATGATTCACAGGCCTGTGCTCAGTCCACTGAGTCATACCAGCCAGGGCAATAACTTTATTTTTTTAATATATTTTATTGATTATGCTTTTACAGTTGTCCCATTTTTTAATCCCCTTTAGTTTCCTCCACCCTATACCCCCTCCCACCATCATTCCCCTACCTTAGTTCATGTCCATTGGTAGTACATAAAAGTTCTTTGGCTTCTCTATTTTCCAATTTATTCTTAACCAAATACTCTTAACAAAATAGACCTCCCCCTGTCTATTTTGCACCTACAATTTATGGTTCTTATTCCCTGTACCTTTTCTCCCGTTCCACCCCTCCTTCTCCCCACTGATAACCTTCCATGTGATCTCCATTTCTGTGAACCTCTTCCTGTTCTAGTTGTTTGCTTAGTTCGTTTTTGTTTTTTTAGGTTTGGTTGTTGATAGTTGTAAATTTGTTGTCACTTCACTGTTCATATTTTTTATCTTCTTTTTCTTAGATAAGTCCCTTTAACATTTCATATAATAAGTGCTTGGTGATGATGAACTTCCTGTAATTTGACCTTATCTGGGAAGCACTTTCTCTGCCCTTCCATTCTAAAATATAGCTTTGCTGGATAGAGTAATCTTGGATGTAGGTCCTTGTCTTTCATGACTTTGAATACTTCTTTCCAGCTCCTTCTTGCCTGCAAGGTTTCTTTTGAGAAATCAGCTGATAGCCTTATGGGAACTCCTTTGTAGGTAATGGTCTCCTTTTCTCTTGCTGCTTTTAAAACTCTCTCCTTATCTTTAATCTTGGCTAATGTAATTATGATGTGCCTTGGTGTGTTCTTCCTTGGGTCCAACTTCTTTGGGACTCTTCAAGATTCCTGGACTTCCTGGAAGTCTATATCCTTTGCCAGATTAAGGAAGTTTTCCTTCATTATGTTTTCAAAAAAGTTTTCAATTTCTTGCTCTTCCTCTTCTCCTCCTGGCACCCCTATGATTTGGATGTTGGAACATTTAAAGTTGTCCTGGAGATTTCTAAGCTTCTCCTTATTTTTTTGAATTCTTGTTTCTTCATTCTGTTCTGGTTGAATGCTTATTTCTTCCTTCTCCAAACTGTTGATTTGAATCCTGGTTTCCTTCCCTTCGCTGTTGGTTCCCTGTGCATTTTCTTTTATTTCACTTTTCATAGCCTTCATTTTTTTCTCAATTTTGCAAACATACTCAACTATTTCTGTGAGCATCCTAGTTACGAGTGTTTCGAACTCTGCATCTGACAGTTTGGCTAACTTTTCATCACTTAGTTGTATTTTTCTGGAGCTTTGATCTGTTCTTTCATTTGGGCCACATTTTTTTTTTTTTTTGTCTTAGCATGCCTGTTACATAGTAAGGGGAGGAGCCTTATGTATTCACCAGAGCAGGGCAACCCACGTCTCTGCATTGTGGTGCTGTATGTGCAGGAGGCATCTGAGAGGGAACAATGCCACTTGCTTGGCTCTTGGCCAGTTTTCAGTCACTTCCTCTGCTACCCACAAGTAAAGCGGGCCCTTCTGGTGCTGATTCCCAGGTGGATGGTTTTGTGTATGTTCTAGAACCCTTTGGGTCTCTCCAATGAACTCTCCTGTGAGGCTGGGAGTTTCTTCTGCCACCTCAACCCCCACAGTTTTTTTCAGTCAGAGGTTTTGAGGCTTTATTTCCTCACGCTGGAACCCTGGGTTACATGGTCTGTCTCGCTCCCCAGTTGTTCCTCCCAGTTTATCCACACGCAAATGTGGGACTGCCTGCTCCTCCTACCACCATGTTGCTCAGTCCACCAGCCACCACCTTGCCTGCTCTGATCCTCCAGCCACCACCCTGCCATACGTCCTCTCCACCCTGACTGCCCTTCTCCATTCCTCCTACTGGTCTGGATGAATGTTTCTTCTTCAACTCATTGGTTGCTGGACTTCCATACAGTTGAATTTTCTTGCAGTTCTGGGTATTTTTTGTCTTTAAATTTGTTGTTGTCCTTCTTTTGGTTTTGTGAGGAGGCAAAGTGTATGTCCCTATGACTCCATCTTGGCTGGAAGTCCTGTTTTATTTTCTTTTAAAAACAATAGATTATATCAAAGTTATAAATGAACTACTTCACAAATACAAATAATTAAAGATTGTTTTTGATGATTAAGACATCAATACTGTATTCTTTATAAAATTGAATGTCCACAGAATCTGAATCCCCCTGGCTGGCACAGTAGTCTTCTAGGGAGGCTATAGCACAGGGACTCTTTTAGGGTCTAAATCATCAAAATGGACAAAGTTGTATTTGCAGACAAGCACACATTTATATGTGGCTTGCATAAATCATTTTTCTCATAGTTGCAGTTCTGTTACTTCTGTGGTTTCATTTCCCTTAACTTACTATTATCACCAACCCCCACCTCCTACAGAGACAGTTTTAGAGTGAGGCAATATCATTTTCTTGTTAGCCATGTTAGTCTTCTAAGATTCAGGAAATATGGAAGTTCAGGCATTTTACAAAAGTAACCCAACTCCTCCCCAGGTTCTCTAGTTTTTCAATGTGCTTATCTGCAGTCCTAGTGGTGCATGTGAGGGCTGGTGGCAAGGAAACACTCCTACTGAAAACCTACATAAACAGCCTGAAGCTCCAAGCTGCTTATCTGCAAGTCCATTACCTCCCCAATTATTTCTAAGTATCTTTGTTTGGGTGAGTGTTGTTTATCCTTTTCACACTTCTGTCCTTGTTGTCATTTCTCACCTCTTTCCCCTCAGGCTTCTAGACTTCTTTGTCATTCACCTCTGGTTGTTTTGTAACCACTTTTCCACAGCACTGTTCTCTAATCTCTTCCTCTCTTATGCCACATGCAGAACTTTTTCTCATGTTTCCCAGAGGATGTGAGGTAAGGCTGCCACGTTTAACAGACTTTACCAAGGTTTGAAGTCAACACAGGGAACTATTTTGCAGAAAAGGGAAAGTTAAGACTGGACTATCTAGTATCACTGTTAGTGGCATCCGTTGGCCACGCCCTTTCACTTGGGGTCCCCTTTAGTCATCTGTCCTCTGCCCCCCACCTACCACCCTGTTGTCCAGGCCCACTTGCTCTTTTTAACTATCTCACCTCTACTACCTTAAGATAAAGGATACAAAAATCACTAATTAAAAAAATTTTAAAAAGCTCTGCTCCAAATGAAGACTCTTCCCCTTTTACATCATTGATGGCCCATTAAAACAGTGTTACATCATTAAACAGCACTACAGTCACATCCCATTCTGAAACACGGTGCATTCAGATTGCTCACCTGCCTGTCTTCCTTGCGAACAATGGACAGAAAGGACTCAGGAAAGGTTCCTCCTAGTAATAAACTGAAGGTCTCTTCTAAGTGTCTATGCAGAGTGCAGACACTGCACCAGTTTTACACCAGCACTTTAAAATTCTTCTTGTTACCAAAATCCTTCAACACTCTCTACTGAAGATCTGTTATGGGTTATGTATTATCTACCATATTAGTGATGTGAGAGGTCCCAAAGGTCTCAAAGACTTTCCCTGGTCTCTAAAGTTTCCATCGCATGGGGGACTGCTCACTGAACATGACTGTAATTCTGGATCCGTCACATATTACTTGTATTTTCTTGGACAAGTCACCTGAGCTCTCAGGACTTAAGTTATCTCACTTTAGGATGGGAAGGATAATACTAGCGTTGACATGCTGTCAGGATTTTGCAAGAAGTGAGAACATTTATAAGAAAGTAAGTACTTATAAAATTGTATGCAAATGTACATTATTATAATTACTAAATATCAGTCCATTCTAAGAGATTCTTGTGATGAGTAGATATACTGTGGAAAGTATCTTTATGGATTCCAGGATCTTTCTAGAAGTTAGTTGGAAGCTGGAAGGAAGAAAGGGCCACTTTTGAATGCAGAGTCATTGGTAATATACAAAATTATTATGCCAGCTTCTGGGCAAATTGGTGTATTATAGTGAACTCCAAAAGGAAGGCCAAGGAGTGAGTGCACTGTATGAAAATTGGAGCTCCAGGCTTTTGGGTAACAGTCAGGCTTCCTGGGTTCAAAAACTTCCATCGACATGAACAGCAAGACCTGGATGGAGATGCTTGGCCTCTCCGTGCCTCAAGCTTCTCATTTGTAAAATACAGATATAAAAGCTCCCATTTTATAGTGTTTCTGTGAGGATTTAGTAAGCTAATGGATGTAAGGCCCTTAGAAGTTTGCATGGGAAATGGAGTCATAAAATGAGTATTAATCACTGTTACATCTGGATAGCTTAATGATAGTTTATCCCAGATTTGAGGAGACTTTTCTATTTAAGTTCTAAATGCTTAACTGAAATCTTTGAGTTTGATTGTACTTTATGCTTCTGCTAGCAAATGGTGTGAATTAACCCCTATAATCATCCCCTTCTCATCTACCTCGCCGTTTCCTCCTCTATAAGCATTTATTGTTTGCTATTGCACTTCTATGCACTTCTTTGTTTTTAATCACTCTTTCTTTACAGTTTGTTTTCCAGACTGCATGCATGCTGTCATTGTGGTTCTATTTGTATTCCACTTGTGTTTTCAGTGGAGGTAGAGAGAGAGGTGGAATTGTCTTACAAACAATGCTTTCATTGAACATTCTGAAATGCTGTGTGTGTGTGTGTGTACCTGTGTATGTGGATTTTCTGTTGCTCTGTTGACTCACATCCAGCTTGTGGTCTGCTTTCTTTCCCAGACTTTTCTTCCCTGGTTCCATCTAACCAATGATTTCCCAGTTTGTGTTTATGGAATTTATTCCTTCCTTGTCCACAAAAATCTACCTCTCTAACCTCAAAATATACGTGGGTGTGCCTGTTCAGGACAAACAGTAGAGACGTTGTGTTTTGGAGCCAACCTATGTACGAAATCCCAGGACGTAAGCATTTACTTTGGGCCAAATGTCACTTACAAACACAAAAAGCTGTTCCCTTAGTTGAATGATCTCAGAATTCTCTGGGGGTGAGGAAATGGGAAAGGTTGGTAGGCAGTTTCAGGTTGAACCTGTTTGGTTTCTTTTTGCTGTGGCAAAGTGACCACAGTTTAGGGTTTGCTTTCTCTGCTCTGAAGTTTCAGAGCTTCCCTGGTGAACTTTGAGGTGAATGAAGTAACTGTCTTGTGTTATCCGAACAGGGGCTGCTTTGTCACCCAGGCAGCGAGCCTGGTATGTTAGCACGATAGTGGCGTGTTCTCAAAAGGACAGTCATACTCACGAGAGCATGCCCTTCCCTTTGTCAAAATATCTGGTAAGCTTCAGAGTCATCAACTGGCTATGCAGAATGCCAATAAAGGGAGCCAACTCTGTGACCTAATATTTTTACCAGAATGCAAGAACCTGTGATGTTTTTGTCTCTTCTGGGATCGTCTGCCTCCTGGTCCAGAACCCGCTTCCCCAACACTGATGCAGAGAAGCATATAATATTTTCTTGCCTTCCTTTCCTGTTTCTAACTCCTTTGATTTCTACTTTCCAGGAAAACAACTTCCTTCTTTTCTTTCTTTAGTTTTAACTCCATAGTGCTTTTAAATCATTTATTAATGTACATTATGTTCATTTAATACATGATATATTTAGAAATTTTATCCTGCTTTTTTTTTTTTTACATAGTATATTTTGGTCATTTCCCCATGTCATTAAATTTTTTTGAAAACATAACTCTTAATGCTTACATGAATACGTATAACTCATGATGCTTAGTATGACTACGCATGTACTATGGTTGCTAACCTATTCCTTTTTTTGATATTTGGATTGTCACTTTTCAATATTGCATCTAATTCAGGTGTTGGCTAGCCCTCTAGCCTGTATGGGATGATTTTGGGCAAATTCCCTGCCAACTATGACACAAAATTCAATAAAATCATATTAATTAATTAATAATTAATCAAACCATGCCATTCAGGTGTGTCTGCTGTAGGGAAGGAAAAAAAAATCTTTATCTTCTGTCCATCTTAGTGTCCTTGACCGGGGCCCTGCAAATCAGACTACCAAGACAGAACAAAGAAAAACATTATTAATGTGTGCATTGTACATACCTGGGAGTACCCAGTGATGAACAGTAACTCAAACAGGGTATTTAGAATTTGGGCTTATATGGCATTTTAAGAAAAAAGTAATAATTTTGTAGAAAAGTGACAAGACAAAGGAAAATGACTTTGAGCTTCTAAGGGTAGCAAATTGTAGGAAAGCAAATATACGGGGACACTAAGAAAGATAAGGGCTAGTTAGTAAAGTTTGTTAGGTAGATTTCTCTGGTGTCCTCTTCAGGCTGATATGGTTCTAGAAGTTGTCTCTGGTGATTAGCTTCTGTTTTTCCTGGTAGAGAAAGGACGTGGGAACACCTTTATAAATTTATGCTCTGATTGTTGGTAAATAAAGGGAGAATAGAGAGTTTTTCTTCTAATTTTTACTTCTCAGTCGTCTTTAGCTCAAAATAATCCTTATGCCAAAGTGACACATTTTCAATGGCATGTTCTGCTACCCTGAAATAATAGTAGCATCCCCTTCTAAGGGGACTTCTGCCTCTGTTGGCCTCTGCAGCCGAGAACAACTGAAGTGGCCCTATTTGAATCCACAACTGATTGGACCAGGGATGGACACCAACTCAGGTGTAGGCCAGAGACTATGCTGTGAGCCACTGGCAAAGCATGAACTGGGTCAAACTGAGAAACTGTGAGAGCAGGAGGCAGTTACCCTGGGAGGCAAAGATGAGAACATGCAATAGAAGCCCTGAGGAAAAAAAAACACAGTGGGAGAAAGAGACTGGAGGTTTGAGTTCCAAACCTGGCTCTGCTCCTTGATCTTGAGGAATTAAGTTAACCCTTTTAAACCTCATTGTTCTCATCTGTAATTTTAAGGTAGTCACTTACCTCATAGGGTTTTGGGGAGGATTAGAGATAGTATATAAAAAAAATATAACATAATAGGATCTCACCAAATAGTAGGTATTATTACAAATAAAATTATTTTTAAAGAAAGAAAGAAATATGATAGGGTCTTTTAAAATCATCCCTTATAATAAAGAATAAAATATATAAAGGAAGTAAAAGATTTATACAACCCAATAGCTGGATTTTATGTTCTTAAGACATGGTCTCTAAAATAAACAAAAGACCTTTCATAAAAGTAACTGTCTCCCACAACTCCTCTCCCTGAAATTTACTGAGAGGTAAAAAAACTTTCACAAAAAAGATGAAAACACAAGCTGATGCTGTAACAGAGGAGTCTAGCCAAGATCACTGAGGGGGTAAGGGGAGGGCAGGAGAGCCAATCCAACTTGTGAGAGGCTGACTTCTCGGAGAAGGGAGGGGATGCAGGAAACTCCAAGATGGCAGATTGGAGCAGTAGAGCCAGTCTTCCTTGGGGAAGGGAGGGACCTCTGAGAGGGGCTGGGAAGTGCAAGGCAGCCTGGGATTGAAACTGGAGCTGGGGCTTGATAGGCTTCCATCTCCCTGGGGAGAAGTAAACAACTAAAGTGACAGTTTGCACAGAGCCTGGGAGGGGCTGAAAAAGTCAGGACAAACTTGTGACAAGATGAGGCCCTGCCCTGGATAGAGATGCAGTGCCCCTGTGAGGCTGCAAAACCCTCCCACTCACTTACAGATCATGGTAATGGGAAGAGGGGTGGAGACGCAGTGTGGGCTTACATGAATGGTGGACATTGGCTGGAACTGACTGGGAATTTGGACACTTCCACCTCGTGTGGGATTTAGGGCTGGACTTTTAAAAACAGAGGGTGCGCGTGAAAGTTTGTGCTTCTTCTTTACCCTTGTGAGCCTGGTCAGGGGCCAGAATGTTCCTGGGCGGTAGGCCCCAGAGACCATGTAGTCTGACAAGCCCATGCCCCTCCCGCACCAAAAGTAGCTGCAGGACACTGTGCTGCGTGGCCCTGCTTGGCCAGGCACATGGATGCACTGGTAAGCTGGTGGTCTGAGAGGTGGAACCCAAACACTGGGCCAGCAGACAGCGGCCAGAGAAAAAAGGGCAGCATGCTGCGAGAAGGATGCTGGTGGGAACAGACTCCAAAAGGCACCTAGAGCTGAACTGTGACGGGGAACCAGCTAAGCCACTTATTTTTCCTAAAGAACAGTATATTTTTTAAATGGGAGAAGGGATTCCAGGTGCATCCTTGAACTGAGCTGGCAAGGGGTTGAGTGGTTAGTTACCTTTGGACATTTTAAAGGAAATAAGCTTTGAGGCAGAAAGTCATTATTCTTCCAAAATTGTGTAGCCTTTAAATAAACAACCGCTTTCCTTCTTCACCAAACCTCGGCCTTTGGAGTTTATTGGCAGTGGGCAGCAGAACCCCACATAACAGTGCAGTAACATTGCTAGTTCCCCAAATCCTTAATAGGATACAAATACTGATATTGTTAAAGATAACACCACAGGTCCAAAATGGTGTCATTTGTGCTTAAAGTCCATGATACGAAACCTAGATTTCATACCTGATGTAATAGGTGTTTCAGCTTTTTCTAGAAATAGAATTTTAATCAACCAATCTGGAATTTTCTGGTCTACACCAATGAAGTAATCTGTTGCATGGGCTCCTTCCGTCTCCCATAGAAAGAAGAGGCAATCTGCATGATAAAAATGCTTGGTGTTCCCTTTCCTGAGAAAGAAAATGTCTTATTCTAAAAATAATCCTTTCTTTTCTTTTGTTCATAGTTCCCTTGCCCCACTCTTCTTTTAATAAAAACTTTCTTTTTTGTACAACCCCTTGGAGCATCCTTCTAGTTGCTAGATGGGGTGCGCCTGATTCACAAATCAATTCATGAAGCCAATTAGATTCTCAAATTTACTTAATTTTTTCTGTTTTTCCCCCTCCCCCCACCCCACAATATTTTAGTAAAAAGGTTCTGAAAGGTCCTGGAAATAACTCTTAACTAAAGACAGGATGAGCCATAGTGTTATCGGACAAGGACTGGGTCTGTCTCTGGTCTGCCTCAGGTCAGCCTATAGTGTGTGGGTTCTTGACTTCCTGCAGGAAAGATTTCACAATAGGAGTCCAGGTGATTTTGAGAGTGTGTTTATTGAAGCTGGGGACAGTAAAACAAAGGAAGGGCCTAGGATAGAAGAAGAAACAGGAGAGAGACTAGGTGGGCCTGCTTTGGCTCTCTAGAAATGTTATGGGAAAGAAATAAGCCAAGGCGGGGCTGTTGTCAGCTCACTGGAGAGTCAAAGAAGAGGGAGCCTTGGAGAAAGGTTCAAGGGGTTAGCCTGAGATGAGCTGTCTTCCCATTGCTCCATTTGCAGGTCTCATGGGGACCCTTAGAGTTTAGGAGATGCACGCCTGTAGCAGAAGAAGAGGGAGAAAGGAAAGGCAGTCGTGCTGTCAGAAGGAAGAGTGTGAGCTGGGTCCTACCTCTTGAGGGTTTTAAAGGCTGGGAGTTTAGGGGAGGTCTTAGGGAAGGATCTCAATAGAATATTCATCGGCTTTTCCAGGTGTATTCTTTTCAGGGTTGTGAACTTCACTGACTGGTCAGCACCACTCAGCTAGTCCTGGCATCACCCACCCGATTTTGCTGTTTTTCCAAGCCTGGAACTGAAATACAGCTGAGGCCTAGATATTATCTCTAGGGAGAAAGGGTCAGGGATCTAAACTATGAACAGTGCTATGCCAGGGGAGAAAAGGCCACCCTGGGGGCAAGATACGGGCACAGATTTGATCACCCATGGCTTTCTACCTTGGTGACCTTCTGTATCTAGCTGTAAATTGGTTTCCCAGTGTGTTCAGCCATCTCTCTTTCCCAATCCCTCTTGCCAAGGGGTTTTCCTAGCTTCTTACTATCCTGCCTCAATAGGAGAGAAAGGGAACACAGCTAAGACACCAGAGAGTGTGAGGTATGGTAGCCATCTGTTGCTTTTGTCTTCGCACCATAACACTCCTCTGTACACTGGGGAATTGGTCTTCACAGATCACCAAGGATTACCATGGGGAGGGGTACACTAACCATCCCATCCAATCATGATATCCCAGCCATGTTTACACAATGCAACTGGGCTTCAACTGAAGCAAATCCAATCATATTTCTTCTAAGAGATTTGATATATGCAATATTGGGAAAGAGAGGGAGTGTCTCCTTTTTGTACTATAAATTATTTGGTTACATAGAGGGTTGGAGCTACCAACAGCCATACTTCCTGCCACAAATAATGAGCATATTTGTATCAGAAGAGAATTAGGCCAAAGAAAGAAGGATAAAAAAAAGAAAAAATATAACCTGAGAGGAAGAGTAGGAAATATAATCTTGATGACATCATTTAAACACTTGAATGCACCTGTCACTAAAACCTTTGTTTGAGCAGGTTATAAGAGTAGAAAATGAGTTCTAATATCCCCACCCCCACTACACTTCCAGCTCCAGATTTGGTAAGTTGTTCATTAAGAAGGTTTTAAAGAAAGAGGAAAGTTACCATTCACTACATGGAGGGCAGATTTGGAACTGGGCAGCCATCTGTGCTGGAGGGGATGAGGAGCAGAAGTGGCAGGAGGAATAAAGAAAGAGTGACAGATGACAGGCTACAGCCCTGTTATACAACCCCTTCTTATGTCTTCTCAAATCTTAAGTAAATTAAACTAAAAATCACCAAATATTGATATAAGTTGATTTCTTGGGAAAATTCGTTTTTTTAAAAAAGCATGTCATTTTGTGTGTTTATAGTTTTGTATCTATGAGCATATGGAGAGAAACAAAGACACAGGATTTAGTTGATGTTGTAAAGTCTTTGGTCATTTACAGGTCCTGAAATTGTCTGGGGACTAAACCACTTACTTAGATCTTCAAATGGCCAAGAGGCTTTAGCTAACATCTGAGTTATGGTTATGAAAACAAATAAGGAAAATTCCACACACACATAATAGATGTTACTAGGGAAGAGAACAACAAAAAAGGAACAAAAATTATTCAGAAAGTTAGTAAAAGCAGATTCTCCTGAAAGAAATAACTAAATCTTCAGGTTAAAACAACACATCAAGAAAAAAGTAATGAGTTCCACCAAGATCAAATCGAGATGTATTCTGAAGGTCTGTTTAGGGAATCCAAGATGGTGGAGGATTAAGTGGAAGCTACACTAAGCTCCTTCCAGGACCAATCTGGCATTACAACTAAATTGTAGAGAAATCATCCTGAATAACCAAGTGAACCCTAGCTGAAGAGAAAGAAGCCTTACAACCAAGGACAGACAGAAGAAACAACTTCACCACAACAAGACTGGTAGGGAGTGGGGAGGAGGTGCAAGAGGGCTGGCTGGGCTCCCACAGGGGGCAGTTGAAGTTCTAGGGGGATATTTCAGCAGCCAGGGGTGTTCCCCTGAGAAATATGGGGTCTAAACTCCAAGCTGGGTTCCTCAGCCTACAGCAACAGAGCCAGATAGGAACCTAGATAACATCCAACTGTGAAAAGCAATAGAGTTTCTGTCTGCCAGGGAGAGTTGGCTGGAGAGTCAGAAAGCTTATTAAAGTCCAACACACAAAATTTTGTTTGCAGCCACTTACCCTAGGCTCTGGCAGAGAGAAGACAGAGTGAACTAGAGATGCTTGAGGAGAGTCTGGGGTTGGTGGCTCTGGGGAGAGAACTGAAGGAACAGCTGCCAGGATCCCAGTGCTGAGTCATTCTCCATATTGCAGAAGCCAGTTTTTACAGGCAGAGCACTCCTCTCCAAGTGGCATCAGCCTGAGGGGAAGCAATAGCCCCACCTGCAGGAATTACTCTTTCCCACCCTGTGGTGCTTAAGCCAGGCTGCTGATCACAGCTTGATTAAATTAATAACTGACCAGCTGAAACAGCTGATTAGTTTAATAGCTAAGGTGGAAAACACAAACAAGCAGCCAAAGTGGGAAGACAAAGAAACAGACCCCAAATGAAAGAACAGGAATTCTCCAGAAGAACATGATGAAATGGATGCAAAGAATTTATCAGATAAAAAGTTTAGAGTAATGATTCTAAGGATACTCAACAGCATGAAAACATAAAGAAGGGCCAGTTGGAAATAAAGAATGCACTATCTGAAACAAATAATACACTGGAAGGAATAAACAGTAGGTTAGATGAAGGAGAGGAGCAAACCAGTGATTTGAAAGACAAGGTAGAAAAAAACACCCACATGGAATAGCAAAAAGAAAAAAGAATTTTAAAAAGTAAGGAGAGCTTAAGAAACACTTTGGACAACATGAAACGTAACAACCTTTGCATCACGGGAATACCAGAAGGAAAGAGTGAGCAAGGAAGAGAGAACCTATCTGAAGAAATAATGACCAAAAACTTCCCTCATCTGGAGAAGTAAAAAGCACACAAGGCCATGGAGCTCAGAGAGTCCCAAACAAATTGAATCCAAAGAGGTCTACACCAAGACATATCATAATTAAAATGACAAGGCTTACAGACAAGGAGAGGATCCTAAAAGCCACAAGAAAAAAGCAGGTAGTTACCTACAAGGCAGCACAGATTAGACTGTCATCTGATTACTCCACAGAAACATTTCAGGCCAGAAGAGAGTGGCATGAAATATTAAAGTAATGAAAAGCAAGGACCTACAACTAAGGCTACTTTAATCATCAAGGCTATCTGTAGGGTAAGTGGAGGCAGTCTGGCTTCCTCATCCAGGTGTCTGGGTAACTAAGGGGAGCAGTGTTCCCATAGCCTTGGAGGGGCCTGATAACTGGTGTTCTCATAGCCTTGAGACTGGGTCTGATAAACTGTTTCTATAACATGAAGTGAGCTCACATACGCAGAGTTATGTTACGTTATGTAATGTTCTGGCAGTTTTCTGGCTTTGTTCCCCTCTAGTACTTAAACGGTAGGGACTCCCTGCTGGGGGCAATGATGATGAGAGACACACGCAAGGGGACAGGTGCTTTGATGGGTGCCACGATAGATGCTACACTGGGGAGCAAGGGCCATGACATGAGATGTGCAGATAGATATGCAGCTTGTAGCATACATGGCTCACCCACCCGTGAATAAAGGCATGCCAGACATCCCAACAGCTCCGTGAATATTTTTCCATCTGCACGAATACCATGAACCTACCTGGCCTTGAAAGGTGGCAACACACTATCTTTTAAAATTGAAAGAGAAATAAGGAGCTTCCCAGACAAGAAAAAGCTAAAGGAGTTTGTTAACACTAAACTATTACTGCAACAAATGTTAAAGAACTTGCTTTAAGAAGAAGAATAAAAAGAGAAATTAAAAAAAAAAAGAGGAAAGAGTCTAACAATAAAATGGCATTACATATGTATCTCTCAATAATCACCCTAAATGTTAATGGCATAAATGCTTGAACCAAAATACACAGGATAGCTAAATGGAAGAGAAAACAACACCCATATGTATGCTGCTTCCAAGAGACCCATCTCAGATCAAAAGACACACACAGACTAAAAGTCAAGTGATAGGAAAAGATATTTCACGCAAATGGAAAAGAGAGAAAAAAAAAAAGCTGGGGTAGCAGTACTTATATCCAACAAAATAGACTTTAAAATCAAGGCTACAATAAGAGACAAGTATACTACTTAATGATAAAGGGAGCAATCCACAAGAGGATATAACCCTAGTAAACATTTATGTACCCAACATAGGAGCACCTAAACATGTGAAGCAAATCCTTATGGACATACAGGGAGAGATCAACAAAAATACAGTCATAATCAGAGATTTTAATACTCCATTGACTTCAATGGATAGAACTTCCATGCAGAAAATCAATAAGAAGACAGTGGCTTTAAAGAGCACACTAGATCAAATCGATTTCATTGATGTCTTCAGAACATTTCACACCATAGCAGCAGACAATACATACTTTTCAAGTGTACATGGAATGTTTTCTAGGATAGACCACATGTTAGGACACAAAACGAGTCTCAATAAATTTAAGAAGATTGAAATGATATCAAGCATCTTCTCTGATCATAATGCTATGAAACTAGAAATCAATCACAAGAACACTGAAAACACACAGAAAGACATGGAAGCTAGATAACATGTTCTTAAACAATGAATGGGTCAACAATGAGATAAATGAAGAAACCAAAAGATACCTTGAAACAAATGAAAATGAGGACACAACAATCTAAAATCTGTGGGACACTGGGAAAGCAATCTTAAAAGGGAAATTCATAGCAATACAGGCCTCTCTCAAAAAACAAGAAAAATCTCAAAGGAACTATCTAACTTTACACATAAGAGAACTTGAAAAAGAATAACAAATAAAGCCCAAAGTGAGTAGATGGAGGAAATAATAAAGATCAGAGCAGAAATAAATGAAATAGAGTCTTAAAGAAATATAAAAGATCAATGCATTTGCAATGATTTAATGCAAAGATTAAAGAGCTAGTTCTTTAAAAAAAATTTTTTTAAATTTATTTACTTTCAGAGAGGGGAAGGGAGGGAGAAAAAGAGGGAGAGAGACATCAATGTGTGGTTGCCTCTCACATGCCCCCTACTGGGGACCTGGCCTGCAAGCCAGGCTTGTGCCCTAGACTGGGAATCGAACAATCGGCTCTTCGGTTTGCAGGCCAGCACTCAATCCATTGAGCCACACCAGCCAGGGCCCAGAGCTAGTTCTTCAAATGATAAACAAGATTGACAAACCTGTAACCAGACTCACCAAGAAAAAAAGAGAGAAGACACTAGTAAATAAAAGCAGAAATGAAAGAGGAGAAATAACAACTGACACTGAAGAAATACAAAAGATTGTAAGAAAATATTATGAACAATTCTATGCCAACAAACTGGACAACATGGATGAAATGGATAAATTCCTAGAAACATACAATCTTCCAAAACTAAATCAGGAAGAATCAGAGAATTTGAATAGACAGATTACACCTAGTGAAATTGAATCAGTAATCAAAACACTCCCAACAAACAAACGTCCTGGACCAGATGGCTTCACAATGATTTTACCAAACATTTCAAGAAGAACTTACACCTTCCTTTCTCAAACTATTTTACAAAACTCAAGAGGAAGGAAAACTCCCAAACTCATTTTACAAGGCCAGCATTATCCTAATTCCAAAACTAAAGACACTACAAAGAAAGGAAATTAGAGGCCTATATCCCTGATGAACATAGCTACTAAAATTCTCAACAAAATATTAGCAAATCAAATTCAGCAATGAATTAAAAGATTACAAACCATGATCAAATGGGATTTATTCTGGGAATGCAAGGAAGTCCTTCCCACAGCAATGAGACAAGAAGAAGAAATAAAAGGCATCCAAATTGGAAAGGAAGTAGTAAAACTGTCTTTATTTGCAGATAACATGATACTGTACATATAGAACCCCAAAGATTCCACCAAGAAACTACTAGAACTGATAAATGAATTCAGGAAAATAGCAGGATATGAAATTAATATCCAGAAATAAGTTGCATTTTATATGCTAATAACAAACTGACGGAAGTGGGAATTAGGAAAACAATCCTGCAGAGGGCCAGTTTCTGCAGGTCTCAGAGTCCCCGGAGGATGGATGATAAAGGTGAAAGGAAAAGAAATCCAAGCACTCTCTCTCTGAAGTGTCGGAGGACAGTTCAGACCTCAGGGAACTGGTTCACTAGCCAGACCTCTAGGCCAAAACTGACACTCACAAAAAGGTTTTCTTTATTTTTATAGGAGAATTTTTACAATCAGTTAAAGAAACAGATGCATGTCATAAATCATCAAGGTAGAAAAAAGGCTGATATATGGGCAATTAAAAGAGACACAGAACATTTTAAATTTTATTCATGCTAAACAAATGGTTGCTATGATAAGGAGAATTATCTATCAAATAACTAAGAAGAGTATCAGGCACCAACTACAAACTTTCAGGCACTAATTAACGGCTAGACATTTTTTAAGTCCTAAATAGCTCTAAGTAAATTGAAGATTCTTGAGGTTAGTCCTTACTCAGAAGTCCAGGGAAGATTATGGCACACAGGCTGGGCATTCCCATACATTAGCTGATCCTAGGGAGCAAACAGATCACTGACCTTAGGTGGTCAGGCCATTCTCCTAGGTGTCTGGATGGCCTTATCTGCATTTCTCTGAAATGTAAATCTATTCACTATGTTTAACTTTTTACTAAAATCTTTTAGTCTAGCCCGGCTGGTGTAGCTCAGTGGATTGAGTGCGGGCTGGGAACCAAAGTGTCCCGGTTCGATTCCCAGTCAGGGCACATGCCTGGGTTGCGGGCCAGGTCCCCAGTGAGGGCCATGTGAGAGGCAACCACACATTGCTCTTTCTCCCTCCCTTCTCTCTCTGAAAATAAATAAATTAAAAAAAATTTTTAAATCTTTTAGTCTATTATTTTTAGCTAAAACCTTCTACCTTCTCTATTTATCTCTAGTCTTAGTAATAAAACATTCCTGTTCAGTGTAAGGAGAAGTAATAAATTTCGAGCTTTGGAGAGAACTGTTTAAGACATTCTTAGTAATGGCCTCTCCCAGAAATTAGCAGCTGCTCTGCTTAAAAGCCCAATTCTCTTAACCCTTTCATGTGGGGGAAATGGCCAGGATAGTTAGGGGCCTTTTCATTTGCAAGTCAATGAGGATTGTGCTAATTCTCAGTAGTAAGATAAAAGCAAGCAGGCAAAGGGATAGACTTGTAGGAGGACTGCCCAAGTTGCTTCTGCTGTGCAGAGGCGTCTCACCCATTCTGGCTTTGCCAAGAAATTAGTGTAGGCTGGTTCTCCACAAATCAGCATTCATGGGTCGGGTGTAGGCTGGCCCACAACACAATCCCTTTCACAATTGCTTCAAAAAGAATAAAATATCTAGGAATAAACCTAACCAAGGATGTAAAAGATCTATACTTGAGAAATGATAAGACACTGAAGAAAGAAATTGAAG
This sequence comes from Micronycteris hirsuta, assembly GCA_004026765.1. Classification (NCBI taxonomy): domain Eukaryota; kingdom Metazoa; phylum Chordata; class Mammalia; order Chiroptera; family Phyllostomidae; genus Micronycteris; species Micronycteris hirsuta. The sequence continues at coordinate 9,549 of PVJI01006718.1, read as the reverse complement.
AAGATACAAATAAATGGAAGCACATACTGTGTTCATGGATAGGAAGAATTAACGTAATTAAAATGTCCATACTACCCAAAGCAATCTATAACTTCAACACAATTCTTACCAAGATTCCAATGACATGTTTCACAGAACTAAAACAAATATTTCAAAAATTTATATGGAACCACAAAAGGCACTGCATAGCAACAGCTATCCTGAGAAAGAAGAACAAAGTTGGAGTAATCACACTATGTAATATCAAACTATACTATACGACCTCAGTAATCAAAACAGCGTGGTACTGGCATAAAAACAGACTCATAGATCAATGGAACCAAATAGAGAGCCCAGAAATAAACCCACACCTTTATAGTCAATTAATATTTAACAGAGGAAGCGACTACATACAACGGGCTAAAGATAGTTTATTCAATAAATGGTGTTGGGAAATTTGGACAAATATACAGAGGAAAATGAAACTAGACTACCTCTTATGCCACACACAAAAATATTTTCAAAACGAATCAAAGACTTAGATGTTAGACCCAAAACCATAAAAATTCTAGAAGAAAACATAACAATATCTCAGACATTGCTCATAGCAATTTTTCATTAGATATATCTCCCCAGGCAAATAAAAAAAAAATAAACAAATGGGACCACATCAAAATAAAAATTTTTTGCATAGCAAAGGAAATCATCAACAAAATAAAAAGACAACCCACAGAATGGTAGAACTTATTCGCTGATACATCTGATAAGAGGTTAATATGCAAAATTTATAAAGAACTTACAAAACTCAACATCAAAAAAAAACAATCCAATTACAAATTGAGTGAAGTTCCTGAACAGACACTTCTCCAAGGAATACATACAGATTGCCAATACACATATGAAATGATGTTCAACATCGCTTATCATCAGAGAAATGCAAATTAAAACCACATTTAGATACCATCTCACACCTGTCAGAATGATTGTCATCAATAAATCAAGAAACAAGTTTCGGCCAAGATGGAGGTGTAGGTAGAAACCCTTCACTTCCTTGCACAACTAAATGGAGGATAACAACGAATCTAAAATCAATAAACAACCAGAAGTGCCAGAAAATCAAACTGCATGGAACTCCAACAACCAAGGAATTAAAGAAAAAATCAGAACAACCAGACTGGCAAGGTGGTGGACCCCGTGGGCCAGCTGGCTTAGAAAAACCTAGGTGGTGGACCTTGGGGGTGGGGTTGTCTGCGATGAGGTGACAGGCTGCGCAGGCAGGGCTGACTTAAGGGGACACTGAGACTGAGAGTTGACAGTGGACTCAGTGGTTGCCACGGTGGGAGAAACTCCCAGTCTCACACAAGAGTCTGCTGGAAAGTACACTAGGGACAAGTAGGGGAGCTGCATTTTTCCCTCTCTGGCCCCTGCCCCACAGGCAGCGCAGCAGTGCAGCAAGGAGGGTGGCCCTGCCCAGATGCATGCCTAAGGCCCCGCCCCCTTACAACTTACCAGGGTGCCAAGACAAAGAAATATGGCCCAAATGAAAGAACAGAGCAAAACCTCAGAAAGAGAATTAAGCGAGGAGGAGATAGCCAACCTATCTGATAGAGAATTTAAAGCCCTGGTGATCAAAATGCTCACAGATCTGATTGAGCTTGGTCAAAAAATGAAAAAACGAATGAAAGGATACCCAAAATGAAATAAAGCAGAATGTTCATGGAACCAACAGTGACAGGAAGGAAACCAGGACTCAAAGCAACAATTTGGAACAAAAGGAAAAAATAAGCATCCAACCACAACAGAATGAAGAAACAAGAATTTAAAAAAGTGAAGAGAGTCTTACAAACCTCTGGTAAAACTTGAAATGTCCCAATATCCGAATTATAGGGGTGCCAGAAGGAGAATACTAGCAAGAAATTGAAAACTTATTTGAACAAATAACGAAAGAAAACTTTCCTAACCTGGCAAGGGAAATAGACTTCTAGGAAGTCCAGAAAGCCCAAAGAGTCCCAAAGAAGTTGGACCCAAAGAAGAACACACCAAGGCACATCATCATTAAGTTGCCCAAGATTAAATATAAAGAGAGAATCCTAAAAGAAGCAAGAGGAAAGGAGAGAGTGACTTACAAAGGAGTTCCCATAAGACTGTCAGCTGATTTCTTAAAAGAAACCTTGCAGGCAAGAAGGGACTGGAAAGAAGTATTTGAAGTCATGAAAGGCAAGGACCTACATCCAAGATTACTCTATCCAGCAAAGCTTTCATTTAGAATGGAAGGGCAGATAAAGTCAAGTTAAAGGAGTTCATTATCACTGAGCCATTATTATATGAAATGTTAAAGGGACTTATCTAAGAAAAAGAAGATAAAAAATATGCACAGTAAAATGACAACAAACTCACAACAAATGAACCTAAAGGAAAAGAAAAACATTGAAAACAAAAACTAAGTGAACAACTAGAACAGGAACAGAATTAGAGAAATGGACATCACACGGAGGAATTTCAGTGGGCAGTGGGAAGGGAGGAATAGGGGGGAAAGGTACAGGGAAGAATCATAACTAATTGGCATAAAATAGATGGGGAGAGATAAAAAATGGTGTAGGAAACAGAGGACTCAAAGAATTTATATGTACAACCCATGTGTAACAGGGTGCAGCCGGCAGGAGGGCCCCCTAGGGGGAGATAATTGGCCCACGCTAAAAGGCCACACCTGACCTGAATGCTGGCAGCTGTGGCCAATTGTGGGAGGAGCCGGAAATGAGACTCTGGGATTTAAATCCAGGCGGAACGCTGCTTGGGCGGGCCTTTTGGGGTCTCTTCTCGGGGCTTTTGGAGCTGCTCTCTTCGGGCTCTCGCCTCTCAGGTCTGTCTCCGGCTCTCTTGGGTCCTTTTGGACTCCTACCGCAGAGCTGCTTGGTCTGTCTCTGGCTTGTACTGCAGGGCTCTGGGGTCCTTTTGGGGCTCTACACTGCTTGAGAGGTGCTTCCCGCTCCACACTGATTTAGGGCTCTCTTGAGCAGCTCTTCTCGGGACCACACTGTTTGAGAGGTCTCTTCAGGTCTCTTGGCCTCTCTCTCTCTCAGGGACCACACAGCTTGAGTGTCTCTCCTTTTGGTACCATGTGGCTTGGGACCACGTGGCTTGGGTAAGAGTCAGGGCCAGGTGGATGGTTCTGGGAGCCTGTGTAAAATATAGTACCCCAAACTGGGCAGTGGGAGAGGGAAGGACTGTGTGTGTGTAAATAAACAATTCTTTTTAATTCTTTTCCTTTTGAATCTTTCCTTTGGCGGCAGGCAAAACAAACCTGGTAAGGGGGAGAAACCCCCGGGTACAGAAAAAGGGGGTCTTTATCGTCCAACGCCCCCCCCATTTGTTCTGTAACAGTTTTTGGCGAGCCAGCCAGGAGTATAATTTGTTCTGTAACAGTTTTTGGCGAGCCAGCCAGGAGTATATTTGTTCTGTAACAGTTTTTGGCGACCCAGATGGGACTAATTGTATAATTGCCCATCTGTACTAGTTTTTTGGCAAACACGGCAGGACTATAATTGCCCGTTCTGTAACACATGGACATGAACTAAGGGAGAGATGCTGGAGGGTTGGGGGCAGAATGGAGGGGGGATAAAGGTGAAAAATTGGGAAAACTCTAATAGCATAACCAATAAAAAATACTTAAAAAATAAATAGAGAAAGAAACATATGCTGATGAGGCTGTGGAGAAAGGGGAACCTTTTTGCATTTTGGTGGGAATGCAGATTGGTACAGTCACTGTGTAAAGCAGTATGGAGATACATCAAAAAATTAAAAATGAAATGGCCTTATGACCCAGGAATTCCACTTCTGGGAATTTATCTGAAGAAACCCAAAACACTAATTCAAAAGAATAAAAGCATTGCAGCATTATTTACAATCACCAAGATATGAAAGCAGCCCCAGGGTCCATCAGTAGATGAATAAATGAAACATCTATGGGACATTTGCACAATGGAATTCTACTCAGCTATGAAACAGAAGAAAATTTTACCCTTCATAACATCATGGATAGATCTGGAGAACATTATGCTAAGTAAAATAAGCCAGTCAGAGAAAGACAAATACCATATGATTTCACTCACATGTGGAATCTAATGAACAAACTGAACTAACAAGTGCAATAGAGACAGACTCATAGATAGACAGCTCTGGGGTGAAGGGTTTGGGGGTGGAGGGATAAAACAAAAAGGAAAAAAGTTATAGACATGGGCAACAGTGTGGTGATTGCAGGAGGGAGGGGATATATGAGGGATAAATGGTAATGGAAAAAATAACAAAAATTTTTTTTAAATAGAAGGACCTTTTCTTTGCTCTTCACAACAGTTTGGGGCGAGGGTGTGATGAGATAATTGACTTTGCATTTATGCATCTTTATTGTTTGTGTTGTTATACTTAATATAGCAAGCATGTATTGCTTTTGTAATATAAAAAAATCAGATACAGAAAATTTATAACAGTTTATAAACCTAGATACTACTTGAAATCTATATCTTCAACACACCTTCTTTGTAACACTAATAAATAATTACTACTATTTATTGTACATATTTTACCACAAAAAAACACTTCAAAAATATCCCCCCAAAAGATAGTAGAACCTACTTTCCCTGACAGTAATGCAATTAAAAATGTAATAAAACAGAAAATCAACAATAAAAGTGAGGGGCAAAACAATTTCAGCAACTTGAAAATTTTATGGTGATTAAGTAGAAAATAATAAAATAATACAATAATAAATATTATAATATTATTGTTTTAGAAAAGTAATACAGATCAAAACACATGAGGAAAAGTTAAGGTAATACCAAGATAAAAATTCATGACCTCTAATGTCTTTATTTCTTATCAAATTAATAAGCAAACAAAAAATGTCTAGAAGAATTTATAATATTCTAAAGAAAATAAAAAGAAAAAATAGAAACAAAACAAATTCATAAATTAGAAGAGTTGTTAAATATATTTAACTAATTCTTGAAACACAAAAACAAAGGATGTCCTATAAGTTGGGATAAATGGTAGCTCTACTGGTCATGGGAAAAACTGGAGAATTCACAAAATCAAGGAAGAAAAATCAAGACTGGTCTCACTATCTCACCTCATTAGTCTGTGAGACCTGACAGATGATAATTCCAAGAAATGAGTACAGACTAAAACAACAATCATATTAATACAAAGTCCTCAGGGCAGGATGTTTCTGTGGTGCAGTTTAAGATTAAGAGACATACAACTAACGAAAGCTGACTCCAGGCAAAGATGACTCCTGTTTTGTCATGAAGATCAAATCCTCAGCTGATTGACTGTCCATCAGTCCTGCACCATTTGAAGGGGAGGATGAAACTACAATTGATGTGACTAGCAGTAGACAAGAGGTATCTACTAAAAATAAAAAACCCTGCTAATGTTTTTATTGTTTATGTTGTTACAATTGTCCCAATTTTTCTCCCTTCTCCCCCTTTCCCCAACCCACCCCCCACTTTCATAGTCAATCCCTACATCATCAGGTCATTCATACATGTTCTTTGACTAATCCCTTCACCCTCTTTCAACCAATCCCCATCTCCTTCCTCCCTTCTTACTGCTATCAGTCTGTTCCATGATTCTATGCCTCTGGTTCTATTTTGTTCACTAGTTTATTTTATTCATTAGATTCCTCTTATAAGCAAGATCATACAGTAGTTTAACTGACTTATTTCACTTAGCACAATCCATCTATGCTGTCACAAAAGGTAAGAATTCCTTCTCTTTTCTGCTGTATAGTATTCCATTGTGTAAATGTACCACAGTTTTTTGTTCCACTCATCAACTGATGGGCACTTAGGCTGTTTCCAACTCTTGGCTATTGTAAATAGTGCTGCTATTAATATAGGGGTGCATAAGTTCTTTTGAATTGGTGTTTCAGGATTCTTAGGGTATATTTCCAGCAGTGGAATCACTGGGTCAAAAGGTAGTTCCATTTTTAACTTTTTGAGATATCTCCTACTGTTTTCCACAGTGTCTGCACCAGTCTGTACTCCCACCAACAGTGCACTAGGGTTCCTTTTTCTCCATGTCCTCGTCAGCACTTGTTATTCGTTGATTTATCAATGATAGCTACTTTGACAAGTGTGAAGTGATATCTCACTGTGGTTTTAATTTGCATCTCTCTGATGGCTAGATATTGAACATTTTTTCATATGTCTGGGGACCATCTGTATGTCCTCCTTGGAGAAGTGTCTGTTCAAGTGTTTTGCCCATTTTTTAATTGGATTGTTTGTCTTCCTAGGTTTTGATTGATGTCAAACTATTCATTGGTTGGTTCTCCCCTCTGACTGGCTCACTGAGAGTCTCAACCCACACCACACCTTGTATGCTGTAGTACCGGTGCTGAAAGAACAAAACAACACAACACAGAAAACAAAAGTTCTCCCAAACAAGAACAGCAGTATCAGTGATAAATAATCAAAGTTAATAAAGGTGCAAAGATAATAATAATATTATAAAAAAGAGTATGAGGTTACCAAAGGAAAGAAAAATGATTTTGACAGGGTAGGGGGAGGAGAAATAATAAGAGTAGGGAATAGAAGCAAGCAAAGCAAGTGAAAAATAAAATTTGAAATGTAAATAAGAAAGGGAAGGGAGAAGGCAAAATGGAGTAAGAAAAAGGGAGAGTGAAATATGAGATTTGAAATAAATTTTTTTTAAAATAGTGAAAAAATAACAAATTGAAAAAAAATAACAACAGCAACATTAACAACAAATGGGCAAAGGTTAATAAAGGCAGAAAGAGAATAGGAATATTATAAGAAAGAAAAAAGACTATGACATGACTAAAGGGACATAAAATGATTTTGAGAGGATAGAAGGGGCAGAGATAATAAGAGTAAGGAATAGAAACAAAGTGAAAAAGGGGAAAGAATAAACTTTAAAATGACAATGAGAAGGGGAAGGAAGAATGCAAAATGGAGTAAGAAAATGGAAGAGTAAAATATGAGATTTGAAATAAAAAAGTGAAAAACAGGAATAAAATGGGAAAAAAGTATAATGTTAAAAAGCTATGTGAAAGACAAAATAAGACAAATAATGAAAAAGAACAAGGTGGACTTCATCTCAGCAGCTTAGTGGTTGCCTGCGAGTTTCTCCTTCTGAATATTGAACCTGTCTAGCTCTGGACAGCCTTTTCGAGGCTACAGCAATCCACAGTCCAGGGCTGTCTCCTTCAGGCTTGGCTGCGTCCGGGATGGACTTTGCTTCTCTGAAGTGCCTCCTTTTTACCAGCACAAGGCCCGGGGGTGGGTCATCTAACATTTGAAAGCACCACAGTTACTACCTCCACCTGCCTCTGTCTGTGGTCCTGCCGTTAGTCTTAGCTTTGCCACTGACCTGTCTATTTCTGAGAGGGCTTCTGATGCAATTGTGAGGATGAAACCCCTGGGTCTCCCCTGGCAGGTGCTGTTCACATTTAGGGAAGATGTTGGATGTGTTCCCCTGACACTGCACCATATACCTTGCTCTGTCCCAGATTATTTCCAGAAATGTATAGTTTCTGATGAGTTGTCTGTTATATTTCATGCGAGGAGCCAATCTGTGTAAAAGGGTCAGCTCTTTCCCTTTTGGTACTGATGGCAGCTTGGTATAAGAGCCAAGACTGGGTGGAGCCCCGAATATCCCTTGTTGTGACAATTACTGCTCTCTCTGCCCAGCTGGATTCAGTGGAACAGGACCAGGGGAACCAGCGTGGTTTGTCGGGCTGAGAAGACTTCAGAAAGTCCTATTTTCAAGTTTCTTTTATTTTCCCCTGTGGAAATGCACCCAGCAGGGGTATCTGGAGTGCGGCGGGACTGTTCTGCAGAGTTTCCTCGTTAGATGTAGTGTCTGCAAATTTTGCAAGAAGGGAATGGGCATTCCTTTCCCTTCACAGAGGTTTGTGCTCTCGGGGAGTGGGGTCTGCCTGGCTGCAAAGAATCCCACGCACTCAACTCTTGTCCATGTAACTCACAGCCCACTGTCTTTGCATGAGACACGGTCAAGACCTCTCTCTATTCTGTGCAGCTCCTGGCTTGCTCACTACCCAAGGTGGGTGGGGCCCAGCAAACCGCTCACTGAGCAACTTTCCAATCTCTCTGCCTAGCTGGACCTGGTGGGAACAGACTCAGAGATCTAGCATGGCCTGATGATGCTGAGAAAAGTTTAGAATGGGTCAAAAAGCAATTTTCTCATTCTGCAAGGTTCCTCTCCACAGCTGCATTGGCAGCAGCTAATCAGCTTGTGCTGAGGGGCAGGGCGCCTCTCTCAGAGTCAAGACTGAGGAAACCTGTTTTATTCTTCAATCTGCTCACCAAGATCTCTGTCCTGCCTCCCCCCCTTCCCCGCCCCCCGCCCCACCTTTGTGTTGAGCCAGTCTCTGATCTCTCTGCCCAGCTGGTGTTAAGTGGGAAAGAACTCGTAGCTCCAGTGTGTATTGGCATGGCTGAGAGAGGTTCGGAATGGGTCCAAGAGAAGCACTTTTCCCATTCTGCTAGATTTCTCTTTGTAACTGCACATTCAGTCTGGTCCCTTTACTGTCAGGGCAGCTGCATGTGTGGTCCTTGGCCCCCGCCATGTTTCAGCTTTTCTTTAAGAAGTCTCCATGCAATACCCATGTTGTAGCTGTGAGTGACTGTTTGGTTCTCTGTTCATACTAACTCCCCCAAAAGCAAAATTGTCTCTCAAGATCATGACTAGCTACAGCCTTCAGGGTCCTCTGACAGTCTCAGGTGCGACAACCTACTCATTTTAGGAGATTGAATCCCTATCTGGGCCTCTCCAGGTTGACGCCACCGTTGTGGACGTGCTGCCTGCTGTGTGTGTAGCCTGCATCTCCCAGACTCTGTATATCCTCCCAAGTCGCTGGAGATTAGGGTTGGGGCCCCTTGCTCCAAAGCTGTGATTGGAGGGAACTCCAAAGCTGTGATTGCTGTTTGGTCCCTCCTCTGCTATAGACGCCTTGCACAGTATACTTCCCCTTCAACTCATAAAATCTCCTTATTGGATAGCACAAAGCATCCTCTGTGTGCCTTGGCTTCAAACTTCCTATCAGCTAAGATTCCATTGATTGTTCAGGTTAATTGTCCAAAGATAAACCGAAAATCTGAGCTGGGGGCAAGAGCAAGTGGGCTCAGCTTCCACCTACTCAGCCACCATCTTCAACTCTCCTCTCCAGCTACTATTTTATTCCAGAATATGGCGTTATAATATTTTTGTGTTGGAACAATAGAACTTAGTTCAGCCACATTTTGACAGGCTTTCCTGTTCGTCCATTCTCCCATTACTAGTTCTTTATAGTTCATAAATTATCTGGTATATGTACATAAGCAAAGTGCTTCCTATTTCTTTTTTTTTTTTCCTTCTCATTAATTTCAATGGTCACAATAGTAAAAATCAGGAAAAAAATCCATTCTAGGAAAGTGTCACTTTCTCCCTTAAGTAGCATGCTCATTAAACTTTTATCTTTATTATTTAATAATTTCATATGCATTTCCTCATGGGATAAAATTAATGTTTTTCATGTATCATTCTAAAACTAAG